>JAWQRP010004775.1:0-11463 GCA_033557875.1 Quadriops clusia | reverse complement strand
TCGAAAAACAAAATGCTAACAGGCTAGGAGAATAAAAAATGGAATATTATGCTGTTTGTTTCATGGCGATATCTTATTCCTACGCGAAAAAATATCTAAAATACGATTTAAGGTATGACTAGCTGCACTTAAGTTATTCAGCACATTTCCTTGATACGTAATTTATCCAGATCTAGTATTGTTTATAATTTAGGTACATAGACTTAGAAAAGATGTAGAAGTAGGAAATCGTTTGTAATTGTTATAAGTGTCATAAGTATATGAGAAGTCTGAAAAGGTATTTGTTTGGCTGAACATTGCCGAACTAACTTCTGCAGATAATGATCAAAGTGCATACTTGAGGATCGTGAACATTATATAGAATTACAACTTCAAATACAACATTTTGTATCGAATTAGGAAATAGTACAACTCTAAGAAGAAAGCAACCCTTACAGCATTACTTCTTACAGTTTGTAATTCTAAATACATAAATAAAGGAAGCGAAGTGTGAGAACTTGACAATGCGCAGGTAAAATATAAAGTTCAGCGCGACAATGAAGTGCAAACTAAAAAGTAATTAAATATTCGTCGAACAGTGATTACAACCCTCCTATTGCCCTCTTAAACACGATTCCAATTACAGCACGAAACAATTAAAGCGAAATAAATAAACTAGGAGACAAAGAGCTGCGCTGGGCGAGCGAGAGGAGCCCTGTCAAAACCATTTGTAAATTTTACCCTTATTAAGGAAAAACGTCGTCTCGCGGCGCACACTGGGCGGAATAAGATACTTGACTTGTTTAATGAAACGTCGACGATCCGAAAGCTGATAAGAAAATACAGATAGGAGAAATCAATATCCAACCGGACGTAATTGCAGCAAGGAATATATCCAGGCAAAAAGCGAATAACAAGCGCGAAACACAATCTGATAAGTGTTCTTCTCGGGTGTTGATGAGGCTGCCAGACTACAAAGATGCTCCTCGGCTTGCTCTTGCTCCTCAGCTTGCTCCTCGGCATGCTTCTCTTCCTAGCTTTCTTGGCTCCATCGTTTTGCCTTGAAGAGTTTTTCCAAATAAAAGTTTCATCGTTCGTCAGGCGCAGAGAGATACACATTTTCCAGCAGTAGAAGCAACACCAGTGAGATGCAACGTTTTCCTACCATGCTTTTTGTTTTTCGTTTCTTTTTTCATCGTGCCGTGACGGAGGACAGTTCGTTTTTGTTTAACGTAAATATCTAGTTTTTATCTCGAACGCAATATCGAAATAGCGCATTTCATACTCGCTGGCAAAAAATATTACCAGGATTTTTTATGTAGTTAAATCTAGGGAAGTGGACATTTATAATTATACGCGTAGAAGCAAGAGGGGAAAAGCAGGGTGAATTTACTTTTGCTGTAAAAATTTGCGACGCCCTTCATCTCTAAAACGAGATGACATGTAAATTTAAAAAGCGCTCCGAGGATGTTTAATGTAGGCGAAAAAAGAAGGTTTATTAAAATAGGGTGGATGTCCGTTCATTAGGATTCAGCCTTGTCGCAAAGTGCTTCTTAATTTTGTGTTGGGCGAATTAACAGGAGCTCTACTTTCATAGATAATCTTCAATTCGCCCGGAACGACGGGGATTAACCGGCGAGTAATTTTGCGACTCCCGTATAACGATTATAGCTGAATGCTCCTCTACTGCTTTCCCCGTAATTAGTGATCGTTACTTTAGGTTGCAGTACCTTCTGCATGGCTCTGGATGCTGCTGATGGTGAGGCGGTTCTTTAACTTATGTTTTACGATAGCGGCGTTACTATACGTAAACGACATTGCTCCGTTTTAAAAGCATTTTAGTCGAAAATCACGAAGCTCTCTATGCTGCATTAAAAAGGGACATCGTTTAGATTATTATTATTTTAATTAGGTGATAATAATGACACTATTCTACTGTTATATGAACTGTGTGGATTAATTGTAGATAAAACAAAATCCGCGCCGATTCGTAAGAAAGGATTGAGCAATTCGATTGCATTTTATTGCCCTCAATCCGCTTCCCCTTCGAAATAAAACTTCCGATGCAACACTGCGACTTCTTACCCCTTTCTTGCAGCATCGTCTGGCGCATCTCGACAGCAATCTCTAGTTCCCATTAACTTTTTGCGCAGCTCCTATCTCTTGCATTGTGTGTGAGCCTGATTTACCGTCTCTCTTATAGCCGTGTTTTTGCATCCCGACTTCTTCTTATCTCTTGCCATCTTCCTCCCCACTAATTGCTTTCTGCCCCTGTCGGGGATAAATAATCAGCTCCTTGTAGCCATTAGCGCGATTCTCTATAAATTAGCCGGTGTATCGACCGACGATACTCGCTACAGCTTTATTGCGGCCTCGGGCTCACGGCGATTGATACGTTGCGTTAACGATGAGATATCCAGGCCTTGAGAAGATGTACTTACTCCCTGCTTTTTGCGGGGTGGCTACGGTGTAGTTTCGATATGCTCCATTTACAATCGATGCAGGTATATTTAAATTCTACGCTATTACAGATTTTACTGAAAAGATACCGAGAATATTTCAGGTTTTATCAATATTTCTTTAGATTTTTTTCTGCCAACTGAAATAATTTGAAAATAGATTTCTAAATGCAGTTGGTTAGATAATGGGAAATAAGGTCAATAGAAAATAGATTACATGATGATTATTGCCTTAATTATTTGTCTACATATTAACAAAATTAAAGCTAACTATTTTAATTTAAAACTACTACTATTGTATATGTTATTAACATTACTGGCATCCCTCTCTTTTCAGTATTCTAATATGATCAAAATCAAATTTATGTCCACTAGCACTGCTATGTTTGCTGAAGGCTGTACAATTTTTCCTTATAAAACGAAGTCATACCTACATTGTTTAATTCAACATTCTAAAAACAGTAAACTCGCGATTATCCGCGATAATGGGTGGCTCCGCAATCGCGGGTAAGCGAATTTCGCGGATAATCCTCAAAGTATCAATATCAACACAAAAATGCGTTTAAAAATTGTTTAATTCTTATTAGATTTATAGTTTTTCTCTTTTTCTTCAAGGAATTATCCGATGTTGATGCGAATTCCATTAGTTTATCCTGTTGTATACAAATACCTCTGATGGCCCATTCTCCTAGTATATATTTCAATTGCATCTGCTTCTTCAATGGACCATTTTCAATTTGTTTTATTACTTAAGACTACTTTTTTTCTGGCGTTGTAGGTACAGTAAACGAAAATTTACGATTTAAATATACAAACAATCTCGATACCAAACTAAATTAAAATGTGAATCATAAGAAAAAACTTTGAAACGAAAAGAATGGGGTAAGAAGAGTACTGAGAAATTGTACTCACAGTTATTGCACAGCATGCGCATTTTAGTAAAAAAAAACAAGAGCGGAAATTGAAAAAGAAAATTTCTAGGTAGACCGTGGATAATCGGGAGTTTACTGTATTTCAATAGCATTCAGAACAGTTTATGTTGTAGACAAGATTTGAATGTTTCAATTTATCATGCAATTTATTTTTTATATAACTTAATTCCCATTATCTAGGTATAGTCAACTGAATTAATAATATGAGGTCATGCATTCAACACTGGGAGATA
Organism: Quadriops clusia; assembly: GCA_033557875.1. Taxonomy (NCBI): domain Eukaryota; kingdom Metazoa; phylum Arthropoda; class Insecta; order Coleoptera; family Hydrophilidae; genus Quadriops; species Quadriops clusia. The sequence continues at coordinate 7,860 of JAWQRP010004775.1, read as the reverse complement.
TCTAGGTAAATGTTTTTAGGGAATATAATTGCGGAATTGGATGCTTTCGAATATTTGTTCGTGGAACAAAAAGACCATAATGACGACTGGTTGCATTCAGAGCACAACGAAATTTAAGACGAGTAAATTTAAAATTTAGTGCAGCAAAGGTTGAAAATACGACCAACCGAGCTCATATTCGAAATTGTGTCGCACTCGCTCGGCGGCGGGCTAAAGTGTATGCAAATTCTCTCCCTATTTTCATATAGTGTTACCTGAAGTGCTTTCCCACACTCACACGCGGTTTGGAGTGGTGTACAGTAGCGAGCAAATTCAATTTGATGTATATATGACATGCATGTTACTATGGCGCGCCGATAAAGCGATCAGATGTCAAGCCAGTTCAAGTTAAGCCCACCACCGCAGCTGTAGGTGCAACATCTAGTAAGCTGCAGAACGACGGCTAACTTTCCGGGCGAACTTTTTCCTGTACACATAAGAGATTCATCATCGTGGCACTATATATAGTATATAAGGTATACCTTAATAATTTTTAAAGTCAATTTTTCCTAAGGAGAATAAGTAACTTGCGCAGAAACGTAAATTTGTCCAACCAGTTCGTTGCCGAGCAACAGGCGGCCATTTCTGCTAATCATTAGTGTAGTCCGAATAATTTTTCTTGGTTATTTGAAGTATCTTAAACATCTAATAATGACTTCAAAACGCGTTGGTGTCTAAGGGAAACCCTTGGGAAGTCAAGCCAAAGAAGTGCTGCATAACGTTGCAGAGTTTATTCCATTGCATGCTCACCGGTAAGTAGAACCTAACCTTAAAATTCTCGAGTTGGACATGGGAATAAGCAGTTTGTTGACTGTTACATATTCACATTTACATTTGTAGAGAACGACTAATTGCTGCTACGGGGATTTGGAAATCATCATATGTTAGGATTCAAAAAGAATTTCATTCCATGGATGCGGCAGGATCTTCATCATTTAGCAGTCCGAAGAAGAAACAAAATAAGAAGAGTCCTGTTCTAGATGCCCTAACTGCCAATGATATTGTTCAAATAAGAGCAACAGTTCATAATTTTATTCTAACAGATAACAGAAGACCAACTTTAAACTGTAAATATGAAAAATAATACTTATTGAAAATTAAATTTTGAGTAAAAGTCAATCCCTACTAGAGCAGCTCGTAGCGTTAGGCTTTCGGACAGTCGGATTTCAAAAGTAAAACTCTACTATGCTAACGTTTCAGTGTATTGCTACACCTTCTTCAGTGCCCTCATAGTTTAATTAATTTGTACTTTTCATACTGTTTCAAAAGACCAAATTAATGAAACTACGAGGGCCCTGAAGAAGACGATAGCAATACACCGAAATGTTGGCATAGTAGAGTTTTATTTCTGAAAACCGACTGTCCGAAGGCCTAACCAACATTCCTTAATTCAAAAAACGGCCATGAAAATAACCAATTACTTTTTATAATTATCCAGTTATGTTAACGATAAATAAATACTTTTCATATATTATGTAGTTATAATGTGAACATTTTTTGCTTTTAGGTGCAAACTCAGGGGACTACCATGATGACATGAACCACGAGAATTTCATGCGTTGGGTTGAAAACCAGTTGCTACCTAATTTACCAAAAAAATCGGTATTAATATTGGACAACGCCTCATACCATAATGTATTAGTGGAAAAAAATATCACCATGGCAGCTAAAAAAAGCCAGATGATAGAGTGGCTACAGAGCCACAACATCCCATTTGATAGCTCCGTTACAAAACCGGAACTATATGCACTGATTCAAAGGCACAAGCTCATTGAAAAGAAATATGCCTTGGATCAACTTTTAGAAGCTCGTGGTCACAGTGCGCTACGCCCACCACCCTATCATCTAGATCTAAACCTGATAAAACGTATAATCAATGAAAACGCAGGCCAACAAGAGGAACAGAAGGTGAAAGGATAGAAAAAAATAATACATAATGTTTTCAAAAATATCAACGTAGAAATTAATCATTACTATTGTTCAAAAATATAATATCTATAGTATGTACTATTAAGCAGATGTACCTATTATAAGATTTTTATTTGATTTTAATATAACAAATAGGGCGACAGCCCCTAACGTCACCTACAGATTAGATGACGCAGAACAACTAGCCAGAACCAAGTTTGCCGAAGATCTGGATGGTGAATGGAAGAAGAATTGTGACTACATCAAAGATCATGAGCTCAAATTAGTGGTGTTGAAGTACTACAAGGTCCAGACTGATATTATTTTTTTCATATAAGTATTGTAAATTGTAGATAGGTATAAATAAATCATCAAATATGTGTTATATTGCCATTCTTTTACATGTTTCTACAGGGATTATACAAAGTCATCAATGTCAATTACACATTTTAAATAAATGTATTAAATTGCCATCTAATAGTATTAAGGACTGACTTTCCTTAATAATGGATTTAAATTAGAGGCCTAGTTGATTGAAACCACCTATTATTAATATATTTTCCTTCACTATAGTTTTCGGAAAAGTACCTAACCTTAAATGTTGGCGGATTATAATTATTTTGTGGCGCCTATGATCAAGTGTGACGTCATATGTACCGCGCAGGATTGATGACGTTAATCTATTCTCCTTAGGAAAAACAGACTTTATCTAACCATAGAACAATGGCAAAGTTGGGGATCAGCGTTGCCTATTTGACTGTCTGAATTCACAGAACAGTTCTTGCCGTTAATAAGCTAATTGTCAAATGCGTTATAAGTCATTTAAATATGGATTGGACACCTTCAAGTATGTGAGAATGTACATAAATAGCCCAGTCATTCCTCCTCTCCTCCTGGCCCAGTGCTTTTTATATTAGAAAATGCATAAATATTTCTCACCTTCTCACATTTTAATGGGGGTTTGTAAAGTGAATGAAACGGAATGAAGCCAAGTTTGAGAATATGTAATCATCACTGGATATTCACCAACACTTTCTCGGAGAAAAAACTTGCGCCTTTTTTTCTTTTGGGAAGAAATAAATCCTCGTAATCAACTAACGAATAGATACCTTATTTATACTGTTCTGTACTGACTTGATTAAATTTTAGGTAGTAGGTTTGAACATTATTTTTTAACGCGATAAATAAAAAAAACTCTAGTAAAGTATTTTCCTCGTTTTCAGTGCCGTAAAAAACATTAAAATATTAACTCTCAGGATTTTGGCCAACTTTTAAAATCTTTGGCCCCACTGTACGCCGCCAGGTGGAAGCCAACACAAAGGCCAGATCCATTTTTGTTATTACTAAGTGGGCGCACGCAACGAGATGCGCTCAAAATTTGAAGGTGCTGGCACACAAGGAATGATGGTTGGAGGAATGAAAGGCCTACCTTAAGTCTTCGTATGCCTTCTTCTCTGGTCGACCATATTCCCTCGCAGACCTTGATGTTGGTGATAATAAAAATAACGGCACACACAATTAATGAAAAGGACCAGCTTAGTAATTCTAGGAAACGTGGTTTCTACAATGAACGGTTTCAACAACTAACTTGTTCTATTCTAAAACTAACAAAAAAAACTTATTCTAAAATTATGGCGGGGAATTTGAAGTGCGCAAACACTAAGCTTTTAATTTGTTTTTACATTGCTTGACAAAAGTGCATGAGGTTTTGATTGAGATTCGTGCTTTTGTTAATGTCGCGTTAGTTGTGCAATAATTCGGAGTTCTTAGAAACGTGGCGCGCTGGGTGGCAGTCCGGGGTCTCCCTTAACAACCGCGCGCGGCGCTACCAACTGACGTACAGTTACGAAAATCACTAGGTTTAGAACCAAACGATCCGATTTAAGCTGGTAGGAATTCCGACTGAAGTTCCACTCGCGTTTGATAGCTTTCAGGGGGAAAGCATGTGGGGTTTTCACTTCACAGCGCCGAAATAAATGCCATCGGGGTTCCATGGGATCCAATTCAGGTTTCTTAGGTCGTGGCAAAGGCAAAGCAGTACGCCTAAACGTTTGACTCTGCGATTAAAGCGAAACGCGACGTTAAGTTATCCGCGTTGTAAAAATGGTTTGCGTAATGGAACGTTCGATTCACGATCATAAGGGGACGCGGCAAGAATCCAGAGGAAGCACAACAGTCTGGGGGAAGCACAACAGTCTGGGGGGAGCACAATAGTCTGGGGGGAGCACTACAGTCTGGGGGGAGCACTACAGTATGGGGGGAGCGTAGATCAAAATCGGGGCCAAAGTGTTTTTCCAAATAAGGGTTAAATACTGCTTGCACTTTATAGTCCATTCCGGTGGGAAACCATACCATTACCACGTATGACCGGGGTAACAATTAACAAGTAATCAATGTTTCTGTAAAATTAAACTACCCGCGTTTAGGTTCAGACGTAATGACATTTAGGTTACACGGGGAGGGCGTGTTGCGGAGTCAAGTTTTGACGAACAGGTTTCCCTGCAGGCGGTCCTAACGCCAACACAATTTCTTCAACCATAACAAGATAAACCAACGTTGTTAGACTTCCGAGTCTTCCGCCTTGAGTATGAAGTAGATGAATTTGTGCCGAGGGTTTAACCTGGTCACCCGGACTGAACGATGGCACTGGGGGACAACTGTTTAGGTGAACCCTTTCAACCATTTAATAAGTTCGGCGCCCACCTCGATAGGGAAGTGGTATGAACTGACTTCTGTAATGACTGTCTAGCTATTATGAAAGTTTGTACAAATGTGTAAACGAAAATATATTATGTGGAAACCCTATTCCTGTGAAATTTACAAAATCCCGTTAATATTGTGGCCTTTTACGTTGATATTATTCGCAAGATCGATACAGTGATGCATGTAATTCATAAAACTGAGCAGCTTTGTAAAGATTTTTAATTACTTTTTATTATCATTATTTTTTACCCGTGTTAACGAAGATGTCGGATAAAAGGCCGCCGCATCAAATTTTGCAAGGGTGACATCCTTAAAGGTCAAAATTTCTTAACGTAAATTGGCTTAAATAAAAACTGTCTCTAAAACGCATTAAATAAGAGCGGCCTAAGGAGATCGGCGGTTGTTTTCCTCGGCTCCCGCAAAACATCGCGGAGGGCGTGTGTTTAGCCAGCGAGTTAACCAGGGAGAACCGCCCATCTTAAATAATTACATTTGCATCTTAACTTTCGCGAGTTTACGGCGAGCGAAACTGGAAAAAACTTGTTACGTCGTCGGAATTATTCCGGCTTTACTCCGGCCGCTCTTGTAAATTGCGAAAATCCGGCTCGATGGACCAACTTGTCGTCGGCGCGTAATTTTTTAAAGCGGCCGCCTGCCGCCCCCTCTTTCATTAATATTCAAACGGAGTTACTTTTCGCCTGCGGTACAAATCACTTTACTTGAGAGCCGGAGCACCCACACCTGGATTCCATTGATGGTTTACTTTTGGGAGGATTATCATTTTTGCACTCACTCTGTCTTCTCTTTTTGACGATTTAAAAGTGTTTTCTTTGAGATCCCCAAGATTTTCGCCGTACTGAAATTTATTCAAATTTATCGGAATACAACCGATTTTTTCGAACGTTTGCAATATTTTATAAAACGAATTCATCAGTCACCCAAGTACCTAACTTGAATGCAATATTTATTTCCCTTCTCACGATTTTCTCCCAAAAGAGCCTTAAAGGTAGTTAGTGTAATAAACGATACCCGAGCAGAAAAAAACATTCTATCTTATTTGATCAGCCGTATTTATTTATCCAGCAGGTTTTTACGCTAAGAGGCTTTTGCGGAATGGATGCCAGGACGTTTATTTGTTTGTTTCATCCAATTTATGCTTATATCATTGCCAGAGTCGAGACAAATGCGTCGCCTGGGAAGTGCGAGGGGGGAGATCGCTTCGATTTCTTGATCCGGGACGGCCTTGAAAGTTTTAGGTGTGTTTCTAGTTCGTGGGAATCCCCCATTTGGTGTTCTCTAAATTCGCGCCATTCATTCACTCCGCGAGCGTAGTTTAAAACAGTCCTTTGAGAGTTTTAACGCTCGGCTAGTTCGAATTTATATCGCGAATAAACACACGTTTATCGCGGTTGTTTTTAAAGAGACAAGCAATTAAAACTATTGAGGTTCACCTTTATTTATAAATGGGGCTTAGCGAGAATGCCCTTACTAATTTGGGGCGGTTTAGTTTCCGTTTGCGGGATACGTATGCGAAATAAATTCCACGAGAGTCGTGAACCTCGTTCTAACAAATTAACCCACTCGCAACCGCCGGACTGAGAGCGGAAGATCAAACGGTTTATGTGCGAGTATGTACACATATTCCTCGGGAAAATATGCATATATACTCTTCCTGTTGACATTTGTAATTATTCTAATTGAAATGACTTGTTTTTAATTAAGCATTGTATACAGGGGACAAATATTAAATAACGATGTGAAAACTATGGGCGTGCACAGGAGCCTCGTCATTGGAAATACGTGCTTGAATATCGAGTAAGGAAAGCCAAACTGATGCTCCAAACTATGTCCTTTGAAATTCCAACGTTAATTAAGGATTATTGTCGTCCTCCGCAGGAGCGCATTTGTCGTTCAGATACACATTTGTCTGCGGAACGCGCGCGATTATTCAAAACTAACACGCAAACTAAAATTTGTTAATTTAACTTCCCGGCATCAGTTTTGGCGAACTAAACCGAGTCATTTGTGCAGCTCACTGGCGCTATTTAGGCGACTGGAACGTTTTTGTTCTTAATGGGGAATTAGTTTCAAACGGCCTTTGCCTCTCACGTTTCGGCTCGTCGAAGCTCGAACGCAGAAATTGATTCCCTTCAGCTCCCTTGCCGGACTGAGAGGCACTTTATTTAAATACACAATTACACAACGCAAACATTCCCGAGGAATTCTTTTCAGATTCCGTCTGACTTTTCAGTGCGTTCAATTGCCAGAAACGAAACGAAAAACGAATGGAAACAAATTATTCCAATATATAAAAATCAGTAGAGTATTATCTTTGAAAATATCTTTACACGTTCGGTTACTGCAGAAAACTTCACTGTTGAGAAATGCTTTAATTTTAGAATACATATTTATTTAAGTTAAAAAGTGTAATGGGAATTGCAGCGTTTCAGCCTCACTGCGGGGGCGTAGATAAAGGGAAACTCTTTTATTGCAATCACTATCTATTGTGGACGAGTATATCGGTAGAATAATGTTGTAGATAGTAATCAAGTTCGTTTGATTCTTCTTTATAGCACCATTCGTAGAACAGACGTGCAACAAACTCATGATTAAAGGACTCAAATAGCTCTAAATCAAAAACCGAAAGAGAAGAGTTTATAAAGATAGAGGAACAGATGAAGACCCTCTTTAGTAATATGCATACAAAAATATTAATTGGTTAATTTAGGAAAATTACATACCATGTTAGTAAGGAAAGTTATGTTTGAAAAAATAAATGGATATTCTATTAAACAAATCTCACGTGACGTGATTTTACGGTTCTATTCTGGTAGAAAAAGAACTCTCCATTGGCATCTCAAGTGTTTCTCACCTTAAAGACTATACTTCTTCTTTGTGGAATATTTACTAAAACAAATATCTGGACCTACATAAAGATATTCAGTCGTACTAGTAACTAATAGTTTCAATAATAATTAAATTAGTTTAGTTCTCAATTAAATGAGAATCAAAATAAAAATTTAGCCTTAACCGTCCGGTCAATAACCAAACTTTTACCATTCGTTCAATGACCGGGTACCCGGGTACCCACATAGAGCCCAGCAGATGTACAAGTCATTAGTACACAAAGAAAAATTTTTTTCACTGTGTACATTGGCTACGTGGCATATGAAATAGCTATAGAGACCAGTTTATGGTTCATATAGAAAT
>JAWQRP010004774.1:0-11467 GCA_033557875.1 Quadriops clusia | reverse complement strand
ACGTGACTTTGCCTACGAATTCTGGGATATTACGAATACAACGAAAAAGGGTTCCTACCAAATACTAGACGATCACAGGTAAATTTTGGCCAAATAGAGTTTCGGGTTGATTTGAATTTCCCGCCTTTTTCCCTTTTAGGAATTCAGCTTTCGAGCTAAGATCCCCCCCCTCATAAGTCACAATATATGTTGTTGGTGATTGTAGGGACAGTTTATTTACTTGCTAGGTAGAAATATCAATTTTCAATATATGGGCGTAATTATCATTCAATTGTAGGTTAAGGTACGATTTAGAAAACTAATTTCCTTAATCGTTCAAATGTCATTTTTTCAATGTTGTCAATTTAAAGAAAATAAGTGCAGATACTTAATTTTTTGTGAAGAATAAGGGTAGCGTTCGTTAGAGTTTACAATAAAACTAATAAATATATATTTTCTTACAGATTCTCAGTGTTATGAGCATTTTTTGTTAGGAGGTACGATTTAGACAACCTTACCCTACATTTTAGCATCTTGGGTTTTAGGTCATTGTGTATTAAAAACACTAAGGATTGGTTGAATAATAGGGAGTTAAATGTAACAGGGTTACTTACTAACTAGCTTTTATCAGTTTTTATGCAACCGGTCCTAACTTTAAACACTTTTACTTCAACGTGTGTATTTTTGAGGTTGAAATTTTGTTTTCGTGGGTTTCTAAATTAAAAAGTCTGTCACTTTACATTCTAACAGTTTGATACACTTAAAAAATGTTGTGTTTTATAATAAGAAGGTTTATATCAAATAAATTTGGCAAATTTCTTGCAAGTGTTTCTATTTTTCCTGTATTCTCCTTCCACTGACTCAAAATTTATAATGATTACTTGGGGTTTTCGCATTTATTAAGTCAGCCCTAAGTACGGCATTTAAGATAACCAAAACATGAATTAATGAGTCACAATCAGCAATGCACGAATGGGGCAACTGGGGCGGTTTGAAGGCCGCAATACAGAGCTCTGCAAGCCGTTCCACATACCTAGTGCACTAGACCTACTTTGCCCAGCTAACTAGTCAGTTTGATACAGTCATAGATAGAAAATAAAAGTAATTACGTATAGCTAGATAAACTGGTGCAGAATACGCCCCCCACTATAATACAAGTAATTTTTATTCGATTTAGTTAATATGCAACTACATTTAGAAATTTTAATCTGCAGCACAACTGGCGGAGGCGCGCGGTTAAATCTGCGAATTCGCAATAAAAATACTCTTGAACTAAATAGTTTTACAATTGAAAAGAATATTTCAGCTACGTTTTTGACAAATATCAGATTTTTTTATAAGGCCTTTTATTTCATCAATGATTAAGACAATAATCCAATGAATGTGTTAAAAATATATCACCACAACGGGCAACTAAACAGGAAACTGTTGGTGCGGGCAGTGAAGCATGTGTATTCTTTCAGTCCGTACTCGAATTATTGTGGTTACTGTGAACTTAATATAATCGGTGATGCAATGTAATCATCACAGAAACTCCAACCACTCTCTCTTACAATTAGTCGCAGACAGAGGATAAGTGCGTTGCTCAGGTCTGGTGCATACAATTCTTACTCATCCGGTTTATGTAGGTTACAGAAATCAGCGATGCGACAACTATAAGACATTAAACGTCTTCAGAACGTACTGGTACTGTTCATTTGGAGTTTGATTTTTTGGAGGATGTAACAGTGAATAATTATCCAATGCAGAAAAAGTCCATGAAACCGTCATTTCGAAATTTGCGCCGCTTACTATAGACAGATTTTTTTTTACATTAAATCAGAATTTATCGCAATAAAAAATGCAAGTTTAACTAGTAATAATTAAATGATAATTTAGATAACAAATATAGGTTCAGCTATTGTATGCACCGAGCACAAGTATAAACTTATCTCTTATACACATGGAATATCCCCGTTTACGACATAATAAAAGCGTATGTATATGAAATAATGAATTTAAGCAATTACACGGTTGAGATTTACCTTCTTGCGTGTCCTTGACATACATACACCCTCTATTTTTCAAGCAATGAGTGGGCAAAGAATAAAGAGTGAGAGTAGTTGGCGGATTGCGACATGTCTGCTTCGTACAGCCACTATAGAGCGGCGTATCTCGAATATTCTTCTTTTCCACATTAAAGCATAAATTGTTGGAACGCGAAAACTAGAAAGAGAGATTGGGGGATGTCTCATAGCCCAAGAATTCTTACTTTTCGTATTTGGGTCAAAGCGCATTTTTTTTGTCAAATAATAGAGTAATGACTAACTCGAGATTATAATGTGGCAACTACAGCACGAAAAGCGAAAGTAATGTAACGTAATGGATTTTGATTATTTTCTTTGCCAGAGCGCTTCATGTAATTTGATCAAAATTAACAACAAACAATATATTTCTTGCGTTATTTAAAAAATTCAAACAAAAGTTTCTAAAATCGCAATTACCTAGTCAACAGGTTCTTTCAAAAATGCCCCACCATGGACACAGCTTCGGCACTCTTTTGACTTGTTGGTCAAAAGGAACCGAAGGTATTTACCTATTGCTCTTCTCTCAGAAACGCGACAATAAAAAACTGATACAAAGGGCCAGACAACAGGTACTTTAAATTTTTTCGCAGTTGCTTTAGAACACACACCGTTCGATATCAGGTATCCTATCGGGTTTATTTCCTAAACAACCTTTTGTTCCTTTTATGCACCTGTCGATGAGTTTGCAAACAAATCACTATAACTGAATCAAAAGAGAAAGTCCCCCTAGCTAGTAATTGTTATGTCAAAGAATTTTTGTAACGTGTCTAAAGGTAAGTCACGCGACGGAGATTTAGGAAGATATGCTTAAAATCGGTAAAGGCAAATACTAGTCCCATTATGAGTGCACAATAGAAGGCTGTGCAACTATAAATCAGCCAAGAAGTGGCGCAGGCTCAGACAATTACGTGTAGATTTCAACATTCAAATGGTTATTTAGAGTAGAATAGACGAATCTCAATAGTTTCCAACAAAGGCATTGATGGAGCCCACGTCTACTTTATTATTTCTTTGAATGCCGTCAAATTATGCACTAGTATTCTCCTAAACTATTGATAATGTGTGTAAAATTTACGAACACAGGTTTATTTACCTGTCTTGTTTTCTGGTGTTATCTTGCAGAAGAATTGAATAAAGGGAGGGTGATTTTTTTTGTTAAGAGTAATAATATGAATAATCATAATATAAACAAAGAGTAGCATTAGGCTGCCATTAGGAAAGTTTTATTTTTCCCAGCAACAAAATTGTGTCATGTCTGCAATCAGTCACGGTACATGAATGTCCTTGTCGCAGATTTAAATAAAAATTGTACACGCAAATATTTTCGTTTTATTGTAAATTCAATGGATAATGAATGAATAAATTATTTTAATGACAAATGGGGGCGAGTTCGCATATTTTACGTATTTTTTATTAACTCGTTGTTTAATTTTGTTTCAGGTATGCTACCAAGTTTGGGGCACATGCGTAAGTATTGTTACTTTTTAAAGATAAACAACATTCTTACCATATTTTACTTTTGTTGGCAATTACTTTTTCCTCCAACCCATACTCGTATAATTTTATTAATATTTTTTATTGTATTGATATGTATTTATTAGTTTAAGAAGTTTAAGCACACAAGTGAAACAACAACAAAATTTTAACTAAAACTCTTTGCATTATCTAGTATTACTAAATGTTATTTGCTCTATTTAGTATCGATTATTTCAGTTTGTACCTGATAAGGAATCTGAAAAATGAATCTAGCAAGTATACAGGCAAGGTGTATAATTCACTCCTTTCAGTATTTCGAAACTTTACTAGTCTCTCTGGAGGCACAGAAATTGTCTTTGAGTGGCAGTCCAAAGTACTAATTTTTGGAGAAATATTGTCACCAGCACGATGTCACCATGCGTCCGATGTCATCACAGTTTGGACGCATTGTAGTTGGTCGATAAAAATGAGATTGGATGCAGAACAAATAAAAAAAAATACAGGCTATTTTACCGTTACAAAAGCTAATTTTCTATTAAATGCACTTTTAACTATGCAGTGACTTTTATTACATCGACTAGACATGTTTAACAAATTGATTCTGTTGTAGGTTGCAATAGGTACTTAATGATTGCGTATTCGTGTCAAGGCTACTGCAAATTGTTGTTTACTAATTTTTGGAGAACGTTAAGTAATATCAATAACAGGTTCGTAGTGTTTTACTAGATCTAAAATCCAAACGCAAATCTTGTTTCTTGATTCGTTAATTGGGTTAATAGCCTTCAGTGGCGCAACTAGAGAATTTTCTGTTAGTTTACGAATATCTGCACTTTATTGAGATTTCTTTAACTTAAGGATGCTACTTATAAATGCTTTATATACACTTAGGTATATTTTAATTTATTTGAATCTTTTGATTGTACCTGCACATCCGAAGGATAGTTTGTATCTTCTAGCTGTATAGCTATATGCCTACATATATTTAAGTACGTATCTACAACGTAATTTGGTAATGTATGTGATTATGAGAAAACGGCTTGTTTGAATAAATCCACTAGCAAAGATGGCGTTTGTGTTTCATGCGGAGGATGTTAATATAGGAACATGTCAATAGAATTTCCCAATTTCATTAAATATTGTGGTCTCGCTAAAGGGGTAACCCAATTGCGTCGCTAAGACGAGGAGCGCCGTGACGCTAAGGCTGGCCTACTTTCGCAAAACGCGCCCTATTGTTAACCTACTGCACTTAAACTAGTTTCCAGCTCAAGATTGATGTGTAGATAAGATTTTTATATCATTAACTCAGCCTATTTCAAATAAACTCTAGACGACCTAATTGTTATTTTTCATTAATAACTCGATAAAGGCGTCAAACTGCAATTAACAACTTCAGCTGTTCTAGATGATACCTGTAGCGTCAACATGGATAAGCCACTTTGGGTTATCTTACTCAATATACAAAACTATCGATAGTGTCTTCAATGTTATGCTTAAACATTAAAGGCATCACAAATCTACAGCTACACTTGACAGGTCTTAACCATCTTATAGGTAGGTGCGTTTTTTGGAGTAGTTTCTACGTAAAGTAAAGAGCTTCAATTCTTCACTAGCATTCAACCATATCTTTTGCAAGAGAGAGGCTTCATGAGCGAGAAAGACTGATCAGAAGTTGGGAATGGTGTCAGTCCACCATATAATGTTGTTACGCAACCGCTTCATAAACAAGCACGCATGTTCTCTCTTCGTTTGTTGGTTCGTGGTATTTATGACATCACAAATACACAACAGGTTGCAGCCGAGTAAAGTCGGACAGCTTTGTCGGAGTCTGAAATTGTTAGTGCATAATTTCGGACAAGATTCGCGCTCATCTCGGTGCGCGACCAAAAGTGCAATTTTTGAACATGCAGTACCACCAAGCGTACATTTACAGTATGAATGAATTGCAGATTCACTTTCCTTTGGTATCCCACTTACATTAATGCGTTACTTTTGCTCGTGTTAGCTAACAGATAATGAATTCGGGTCGATGCAGTTAATTGGCTTGATTTCATCTCGGGCCTGCTTTATTTCTTTACTTTAATTGCAAAATGAAAATGAAAACAAGGCGCTTGAGGAACGTTATCTACATTATATTTAATCTTATTTATCGTCATCAATAATCAAGATTTTTAAAATTTCAAATTTATTATTTTTTGTTTGCTGAAGGTATGCCTGTTTAGTCCCACGGAGCGTTACAGAATATTAAAAATAAAATTCTTGTCTGCCGTGCAAAAGTGGCATCAGCAAGATAGCTCTGAAACTGTTAGGAAAATGATATTGATTTGAAGTAATTTATTAAATTAAAAGTGGTAATTAAGAAATAATGCCGACCTAAATTTGATAATTTAAACGCAGCATTGGTTAATACTTGTGAAAATTGAAATAAAAACAAATTAATGTAAGTGGGTAATCGAAAGAAAGTGAATCTGCATTTATTCATTCTGCATGTGAGTTTGTATGCCATCGAACGTAGACATGAAAGAAATTTCTCTTGCCTTCGTAATAATGAAAAGTGAATCTTGTATAGTCATAACTGCTCGAGCTGGTTTTATTTTAATGCAACGTCTAATTAAATGCATCCACAGTTTTAAAAATATAAATTATTAAAAGTTCGTTAGATATTTAGAAAATAGATTTTGTTGGGGAATAATCTACGTAAACTTTTGGAATTGTAGGGTGTCGTTTTATTTATACGTATGATTTTGAACAAGCAGGGTTTTAATGCAAACGAATTGTGCAGTTTAACCAGATGTTATTACAATAAAATTTATTGTATGTAAATACGAGCCCAGTATTATCGTGTTATATAGGTCAGGAGAATCATTATATCGGAGACAGAATTGGGTCACCTACTTTTGCCGCCAACGCACACAGGGATTTATGGCCAAATAGCGAAAGATAAATATTCGTTTTTTCTGGGTAATGCTGAAAATTGTCAATTAGTTTTTTAGCCATTATTAGGTACAATTATTTCTAGTCAAATTTATAGTTTCATTGTTCGAGACATATTGCAGGATAGTTATTGAGATTTCTTTTCTTTTATTCAGTAACTCTTATGAATCAAATTGTACCTAGCTTACTTTCAGTATTTTTTATTATACTTGTTATATCTAAGTAATACAAGTCGTTCGTTATTGCAATATTAACGATCTGTGTATGAAGGGTTAAGTCAATTGTAAACAATAATGAAAAGTATCGTTTATTTTCTTATCTCGATTACCTATACAAATTGATTCAGCAATTTTGCGAATACTTCTTGTGCCAGTAACATAAGAAGTGCAAAGATTCTTTTTCTGTATCCCCTTTGAAGCTTAAACTCATGTTTCTGTGTTCAACAGAAACTGGCAATAGTTGTGAGACGAATCGTACATCCCGTCCAAGTATAGTTTTTCACGGCGCGTTATCGGGGATTGTGGCAGGTAAAGGGTGTCCTCTCCAGCCCAACACTCGGAGTTATCACACAAACAGACATAAACCCTGCCCTGCGCGCTTTGCTACATGATGCGCTGTCAGCAAACTGGGTCAGTAGGGCATCCCCACCAAAGGTCCCCACTTGGTTGCTTTGAGACTCCCCCCCTTCTCCATAACGAAAAGCCAACCCAGTTATATGTTGTGTATATCCACTAACATAGACCTGGTTCGTGGGAAAGTGGGTCAGCAGTCCCGAGTCACTTTCACTTATTACATGGGCTCCTAATCATTATCCACTGTACCCCCGTGCAATACGCACATGTTTTCGTCGGTGCCGACTGCGATCGCCGTCTTCGGTAGGGGGTTTGCCCGTCCTCGTGTATTCGATGTATGACGCTCGCCGCTGGTCAGTTGTCGTTTCTGTCTCCGCTTGTTCTGTTATAGGTTTTCCCGTGTCTTTAAATTATTTATTATTTTTAAGTGCGTGTACTGTGCTTGTGTGTTTCACTTGGATTACCAACCTACCAAATTGGATTATAATATAAAAATACAAACCTCTCTGCCTTGCATTCTTGGATACGTACCTACTTGTGTTCTTAAAATAATATTCATTGTGTGCATTGTTTACTGTTTACAAAAAAAAAACAGTCAAAATGACGCTTCTTAAACCTGTGTAGTGTGCGAATCGCCAATGATATGACATCTAAATACAGCATATACCTCCTTTACTTAGTGACATAATTTTAAAATAGTGTTAGTTTTGTACTGAAATGTTACTGGACATGGAGAACCATTCCACGTTGCTCTCGCTTAATATGCCTCCCTTTAATTCTAATTCTGGCGATAGCCCTGTAGGTTCTGGAGGCAATCAAGCTTCCAGCCCGATGCCACCACAATACGGCTCGCCCCCCTTGACTAATAACCCTTATAGTAGTTGCCAACAAACCATGGGCATGCAGCATCATCAGCAAAATATGATGATGAACCATGGCATGAATTTGGATACATCTTACTTATTTTCCTCAGGCCCTGGATCTCTCTCTGGAATTGAAATGGGTGCGAGTTATCAGATCACCGGGCCAGCCACCAGCTTGACGCAGGGTGATCTTCCAGACACAAAGGATGGCATCGAGGAATTATGTCCCGTGTGCGGGGATAAAGTGTCAGGTTACCATTATGGTCTTCTTACATGTGAATCGTGTAAGGGTTTTTTCAAGAGGACCGTGCAAAATAAGAAGGTGTATACGTGTGTCGCCGAAAGGAGTTGTCATATAGACAAAACACAAAGGAAAAGATGTCCTTTCTGCAGGTTCCAAAAATGTCTGGAAGTAGGCATGAAATTAGAAGGTGAGTCTTTCATTTTGTGGCTTAAATTCTACATAATTACGTTTAGGTAATGCTTGAATAGCCCTTTTGAAATCGAAAGTAAAAATGCAAACAATTAAATCTAAATTTAAAATTAAATGACAATTTAAATATCATTAATAATAGTTAGCATACACGATTTCATACTGAAGGTGTAGGTGAATGTTATTTTTTGTATATACATGTGTTATCTACGTGGGATTTATTTGAGCATAAAAGTAATACGCGTACAAACTCACATCTAAAATTGCATATTTTGTTAAAACCAACTGCAACAATCGCGTCAAAATTTGTTTCGTTGCATTGTTCCACTTTTATTGGTGTCAAGGACGTATTTGACTAAATACAATATGTATGAATACCCACTGCAAGGAAAATTCATTCGATAATATCTAAATGCATATTAGAAAAACTTCATGGTAATTCAAAAATTGAAGTTTTTGTGCATTATTGCAGAATATCCAAGAGTTCAAACATTATAACGAATAATTCCATATCCTCCTACATTATTTCTTAATACTATTTCACTAATAAGACTTATTTCGTTGTTTATTTATAAGGCACTTACTGAAAAGTGAATTGATTATAAAAACTTTACATACGGTTTCCAAATAAGTTACTCTAGATTTTAATTAATATTGTTAATCCAAAATTTTCTTTTGGTTTAAGTTTTGAGCAAGTTAAGAATGCTTTTAATACTATGTAGTTAATCTAATAATCCCATAATATTTTTAACAATCTAAAAGCTGCACTATTAATTTTTTTGGCTCACTGTGTCATAGAGATCAATGCTTCTAAAGCACTTTTTGTTTTGATCCTGCGAGCTCACTAGATTGTTAGCTAAAATATCATCATATTCTAGTATATTATATTAGTAAGATAAAATTGTCAAAATTTAAGTTTGCAAACACTTCAATTTATTGACCAGCGAGGAACTTTTTAAGTTCAAACTATTTTCAAATTTATCAAAGCACTATTTCACACATAAAATGAACACATCAACGACAGTTAAACAAAAGTGTGTTGTACCAACATTTACGGAGTGCTTGCAACAGAATGTGTTAAGCAACTCGGAGAAATTTAACTCGAAACGTATCTTACAAAATAATGCGCTAACGATATAAAGTAGAGTGTAGGCTAGCTGGCTGAAGTAGGTTTTGAATCTAAACGTTCTCAAACTTTTAGGTTAAAAAATGATTTGGGATACCTATCGTAAGAAATTCTGCATAATTTAAATTATATCTACAACTTATTGTATCTCATACAAACAAACTAAGTCCGTGCATTTAAATAAAAATCGTTGTTCGAAAAAGCAAAGCACAAACATTTAAATGCGTTTGAAAATTTGTCAGTTTATGTTAAAACTCTCTGTCAATCAATGAACAGTTATGATTCATCTCTCGTTTACGCTAATAGTTCCATGCACATTAGCTAACTTGCTCATAACCTACTTTATGCGAACGTTACTACGATTCTAGACTTGCGTAAGGCATCGGAGTTGATGTTTATTTTGTAACATTTCTACTTCCACTTTCAATATGTACAATCGGAAGGGACTTTTATCTTTAGGATTTACAGCCGCGTAAAAGTGGAAAGAACAGATAATATTCTGCTATCGTTTCGGGCATTATCGAGTATGTGTGTGCATGATTGTTTGCGTGGTTCTTCCTATCTTATATCCTACATTTGAGTACATAAAATTACATTAAAAATAAGTTAAATTCGATGTGCTAAATATGTAAATATTAAGGTATTAGGTACATTTAAAAAGTAATAATGCCCATTTTACACCAAGAGTTTCTCAAATCAGTTACAAAATTCCATTCCTTGTCTGCATTATACAACAGAGCAACTTCGATCACGACATTTGCAAATAACGAAGAACCTTTTTGCAAAAAGTGTGTTAGGTGTGTCAAATAATAGTACGCTTTTGTTGAAAGTGAAAGCAAACAAGTGTCTACTGAACAATTAAAATTACTAACGTTAAGAATATCATGTTATTATTATTGTGCTTGAAATTTCATTGTTATCAATTTGCACCGAATAATACATTTTAAGTAACTTAGAAAAAAAAAGTCTCGGGTTAACATGTGATATTGTAGGGAGCTTCTCTCCTTTGGATATTCACTGCATTATTCTTTAAAAACACAACCATTGATAACATAAAGATGCAGACGCAAAAATACAGGAAACAATTTCATTTGTAATAATGACAGTTTAATTATCCTCATCCTTATTTCGAACCTATTTTAAGGAGGCTCTTTTATTGAAATGATATTAATCCGAATTTTATGACCTTCCTTTACTATCCCACTCTCTTTTTATATTGTTAGCCCCAAAAAAACAGGTATTTTTAGGCTGTATTCTATAGGGATGTACCGCTTCACGCTTAAAGTGCAATTTCCAAAAGTTTTTGAAACGTTTATTGCTCTTTAGTGGTCATACGCACTAAATGCATTTCCTTCCGTTCGTTTCATACCTATAGACCCTTGTATTTTACCGACATTCTATCCCTGAAATCATAAATGTCCTCTACACCAGTCAGTGGCACAAACTTAAAGTGCAGGTGTCTGAAATCACATATATTGAAATTCACGATAGCATCTTGCTAATACATACAATTAAACGGCCTGAAAGTGCTTCTTATGTCGATTGTTTGGAATTTGTTAAGTAAACTTCTTAGATATGTTATTTAGTTAGTATCCCATTTGTTTTTTTCTGTGATGGAGAATGAATAGATGAAATTGACTTCAGGCTTGTTTCCCTTCACTTAAAAAGGCGTTATACTTGATTATGAGAACACAAATTCAACATGTAGACCACATGTTCGCTTTGTTAGGTTATGTTGGCCATGTTTGTAACACGAGACCGAACTGCTATTGGTAGCTGAGGACCTGTAGAGTGCATTTACGTTACACCAATCAAAGCCCGTTTTAGTCACGTGATTTTATAGGCATTTATAACGATATTTCTGACAATTAAATTTATGCACTTGCTGTCATTCTTATACAGTAGAACTCCAATTATCCGAATTAATGGGGACCGGGATCCATTCGGATAATCAAATATTCGGATAATCGGATTTTTTTAAAAAAATTGCCATTGGAGAGAATAAAAGCTACGTTTTGATA
>JAWQRP010004773.1:0-11468 GCA_033557875.1 Quadriops clusia | reverse complement strand
CACGTTGTTTATTATTATTTTATTGTAATTTAGTTACTGTTTTTTATATAATAAATGGATTCAACATTAAACACAAATCCTTCTATTGGCTTTCTCTCTTCCCAAATTTCTTCTAATTCGGATTCTTCCACTTCTATATATGGATCATATCCATGACGAGCAAAATCATTAAAATAAATTTGAGCGACTCTTTCATTATGATTTCTCTGGACCTAATCCATTAATAAACTTTTCTAAACTATCAGCGACAAATTCCATGGTATTTTCTTCTCCTGTGTCAAATTTATTAACCCAAATCTCACCATAATTTTTAGGATTAATTGAGACATTAAAGTCCCATCCACCACCGTCTACCATAAAAGGAATAAAGCCATTAATATTATAAAATATATGTCCTTTTAAAATGGACTCAATTGATCCTCCGTTTTCATTATCTCTCAAAAAAAGGACAGAAGTTAGTACATAATATTTGTCAGGATTAATATAATAGAAGTTTTGACTATAGTCTAAGTATAACCCTTCATATTTCAAAATAAAATTCACTAATAAATCTGGCATTTGAATATTAAACTCTAATTCAAAGTCAAGAATCTCTTGCTTAGATTTAATAATTCTATCATCTTCGTTTATTATCAACTGTTTTATCATAGTAAATAAATTATAAACATGTTATATTGTAAATTATCATTTAATTCTTATAAAATAAATTTCCGGGTACATTAGATGCCTCAATATAATATGCTTTATACTGTGCTACTGATCCACTATGTGCCATTCCACCAACACCAGTATGAGCATTAGTTTTAACTAATTGCATAGTACATGTTCCTGTGACTGGATCAAAGTCATCCATATGATGCCATGTATAACCTTTTGGTACATTATAATTAAATTCTTTATCTAACCCAGCTTCGATATTAGCTCTATGAAAATCTCCATCTTTTCCTACTCGTTTTCCAGACATCTTGATTCTTACAACAGGCGATTTACCTGCCGGTAGAAGACTCTGAGGGTAAAGGTACTCAATTGATACTTGTCCTGCCATATTAGTTGTATAATCCGGCACAAGTTTATTAGGGCTTACTCCTACATCAATACCAGGATTGGCATTTGGATTATATGCCCGATTATAAGTTACTGCTGAATAATCCCCTTTAAAGTTTTTTTGGAGAGAAACAACATCATAAGTTACCCCTGATTGTTTTTCAAGAACTACAACAAACCGCCCTTGTCCATCAGTTAGATATTCTAATACTTTCTGTTTTCCAATGAGACGCTCCAAATCTCCCAATAATTCCGCTGGGGAATTATTTACTTTCAGCCATGAATTTAAACTTTCTACCCCTTTTGTTGTCAACTTTCGGACAAGATCATCTGAGATAGCTACGGCATTTTTCGTCACATCATCTACCAGAGTCTTCAGTATATCATCTGTAACATTCGTAGAAGAGGTAATTTTCGAATAATTAGCAGAATAACTTAATAGAGTAACCTCTTTACTATCATTTAGAATTGTACCTACGATTACTTCACTTCCTTTATCCTTGAGGGATGCCTTTATAACGTAATTACCCACATCGTCTACGTTTCCTGTTACTAAAGATTTCGGTATGATATGAGTAATAACTTCCTTAGATTTCAGTGGTTTATCAAACAACCTATTGGCTACTGCAAATTGAGTTTCAGATACAAGTCCCCGTGATACATTCAGATCAAGCTTTAACGAGATAGCCATTGTTTTAAGGCTCTGATTCATCTCGATCAAGTTTGGCTTAATAAAACGATAACCCGTGGATACTCCTTGAAAAACTTTAACTAAACCGTATCCTCCAAGATAGCCTATTGCCATCTCTGGTCTATCCTGGGCTAAATAGATTGTTATGGCTGCTACCGTTGGATATATAACATATTGCACAGGAACAATAACAGTAACAACACCTAATGTAACGTCCGTAATAAAATCTCCGATTTCCTCTCGGGCAGGAGGTTTCTGTGTATAATAATAATCGAAGAATGTCGCAAAAACAGGATGATTAGTTTTTCCTTCTATACCAAATACATAGGTTTTCAAATCAAAATTACCATGTACTATTCCTGCCATTAAAGCAGTATTAAAGCCAATATTTTTAGTTTTTAGCTTTTCAATTGAAAATTCAGGCTCAAATACTCCAATAAATGCTTCTTTAAATACATATTCTTCTTTAAGCTCTTTTTCAGGAAATTCAATTTCTTCTATAGCTTTTCCTGAAACCGGATCACATATAAAATATCTTACTGCTACGGCAGAACCTTTGGAATTTTCCTCGATTGTATGTTCCAAATATATGTTACCCATAAGAACGTCATTGAACTCTTTTCCAAAAACATTGTGTCCATGTTCTCTTTCCATTTCCTGGATTTTTTCATCCCGGGCTCTCTTTACATCGTCTGGAACTTTATGGATGAAGAAGTTGACTATATGTCGTTTTTTAGGTATTTCTTTATAAGCTTTAATTAGGCGTTTAGCAAAATCGAAATCGCTATTCATCAATTTTTCACCCATCTGTTGGCGAATAATTGATTGTATATCTGGCGTAACAGCATCCCCAAATGCTAGCCCTATTGTAGTCATTGAATCACCTGTCCCTTTCAGTACTAGGCAAAGAATACCTTTAGATTTGTCTATATCTGATAATTCAAAGAAAGTTTGAGCTGATTTGTTTGCTAATTCTATATCATATATACATGGGCGTTCGAAGAACATTGTATAAAATTTATATCCAGAACTTAGCTCTAGATATGCCATCTTCTTGTTAAGTTCCTCTAATACACTTTCATCGAAAATCTTATCTGTAGAATTGTATTTTACTCCTTCATAAATGTACTTGGGATCCCCTAAAACTTTAGGATCTTGGAAATCAGTTCCTAGTTGGTAATTCTGTCTTTTTATCAGCTCGTTTAGTTTAGGTAAGGCTTTCTCTCCGACAGAAAGATTGTCGACCAATAAGTTATTACTTTTTATATAGAACAAATCTTCATCACAGATATTCTTTTCATTTTTTTCAAGCTCTTTTAATTCCTGCTCCAAAAGTTCCTTACAAGTCTTCCGATCTGCATCTTTTACCCAATCTGCCTCCCATTTCGAATTATTCAAATTTTCTATTTCAGGTTGTATTAAAGTAGAAAAATCTGAACTTAAATAACCTTGTTTCACCGATATCCACTGGTAAAGCACATAACATTCAGGATGTTTACTACTCAACCAGACGGCTACATTATAATCCTTAATACTAGCTAATTCAGCCTCTTTGCCATCAGTTTCCCATGCGATGAATTTTGTTGTATTTTTATTCCCATTTAAATAATAAGCATCATCATTCCATATGTATTCTTCATTATCACTACCAAAGCTGTATATATATGGTGAATTATTGCGTTGGAAATAAGACTTTTCTTTGGTAAAAGGGAGCTTAGTTATAATATGTCCTTTGGGAGTGAATCCAAGTGTTTCGTTATCGTTGAGTTCTATCATTCCACTCTCATCACTCTCAAACGGATTAGTAAGCAGCGCCGGCGAATTCATAATATTCCACTGCCATCTGGCCAGATGGATACCATCGTCCGTATAATCCATCAGGTTATGCGGCTCACTCTTACCCTCTGCTATGATGCCCCCGTATGAACTGTCGAAAGTATGCGCCAACTGCCAACGCCCATGCCCCAGTTCATGCGAGATAATCTGGTTGATATTGTCCTTCTTGTTTATATCCTCCTTAAAAATATACCCGAACTGCTTACCCTTGGGCATAAAACCCTGCGTATTGCGGTCATTCGCCCGTCCGCTTTTACCCATAATAAAGACATAAGCAGCTGTCTTATCGAAGTTTTGAGCTTGTTCCTTATAGGCACTCTGAAGGGTCTTCATATTATCATTGTAAGACGATAACAAGCCACTGCTATTTTTAAAGAAGTCTTCTGTATTACCCGTGTAGTTGTAGTCTTCAACCTTCACTTCCCAAGTTACCCCCACAGGAGCATATACCTTCCTAAGGTATTCCTTCAGGCTGCTTTCATCTATCTTATTGCCGCCAACCTGCACGATTACCAGCTTGCTCGTTTGTTTCAGGTAGGTAACAACAGACAATTTTCCCAATGTACGGTATACCTCGCTGCTCTCTTGGTACAAGGCATAGATCTCCTGCACATCATCACGGCTTCCGGCTACAAGGTCAATGGTAAAGGTTTGTTCCTTCTCGTCATATTTAGCCGTATAACGTGTGCCTTGCTGCGTAGCAAAGACAACCTTGCTTATATCGAAGGGCTTTTCTTTATCCTTACTTTTATCTTTGTTAATCGCTATCCTGGCAGTTACCTTATCGCTTTCTCCTGCCGGCAGGAATTTCCAGGGCACGAGATAACCGTCTTTGCCATCCGCAAGGACTTCGTATTCTTTCTTGATTTTGGCTATCCGCTGATACCTGAGGTCTCCCTGGTCGAAGGCATACTTTCCTGTTCCCAGTTCAAAGGTAACGGTTGCTATATCCGCACTGATGTTTTGCTTGTTCTCACTGCTCAATGAAATAGGGTTACCCGATTGGCTGACTACCGTAGATGTCAGTTTTGGATTTCCGTTTTCGTCGGTTACGATTTCGCCACTTGCGTCTCTTTCTTCTTCTATCTTATGGATAGTTCCACTCTTATCCTTGACCGTTACCGGAAATACACTTCCTTCACCCTGATTTTTCGGTAATGTAATTGTCCCAAGCGGAGTTTCGCTATCTGTCGAATAGACAACAATCTCGCCGGAGTTTTCATCATATTTGAATACCGGATTTTCAGGGATAATAAAGCTAATGTCCACATCTGCCCTTACGATTCCATCTTTCGTACTTTCTGTACCTCCACTCCATATTTGATCGCCATCGGCAATCTGGCTCAGGGTTTCGTCATATTGCGACTTCACCGAACCCCGTATCATGCGGTAATCGGTATTGATGGTAATATTGCTAAATTCCACTGCCCATTTAGTCTCCAGCAGCCAGTTGACAGGCACCCAGCCCTCGCCCGAGAATACACCGTTACTTCCCGTTACCATTGTCACAGTCATCGGGTAATCGCTGAGCTTGACAACATCTCCGACTTTCAGTTCGGGAAGAGGCTCTTTATTATCAAAATTGATCGGCGCCATCATACCGCAATTCCTCAGGCGGGTACTGTCTACGGCAGGAACCATAATCTCTCCTACCGGAGAAAAGACAGGTTGTCCCATCGTTGTACAGATACCTCCTACGCGGTACTCGTAAGTCATCCCCCGCTCGGCATCATAAATGCTCGCCTTGTTATCGTAGGCATTCAGTTCAGCCCATTCTTCCGTTGTTCCATATTTAGGGCGGTATTGTATTAAATAGTCATAATTACCGATTCCGGGTATCCATGTCAGGTCTATCCTGCGTCCCTCCAGGTTGGCTCTTACTCCACTGGGAGCGGGACAGTTATCCTGCGTACGGAACCAGCGGATTTCACTGTAACCGTTGTTCTCGAACATGTTCAGCTCGTCTATCCCGTCTTTGGCTATTGCCCTTACGCGCCAGCCGTATAGCTTGTTCGGGTCTAAAGGCGGCATCATTACGTCATAGATCAGGGAAGTATAAAGCAGCCTTTCCTGATGGATAACCGGTGCATACATAAATGCAGACTGGGGAGCGGCTCCGTAATCGGGCAATTCCCTGAGTTCAAATTCATATTCTACCTGCGAAAGGTTTTTATGTTGAGGCTCCCACTGGAACTTCATGTTCATAGGATCGCGGAAGGCTACGCTCTCGTCATTGGAAGGCAAACGCAGTAAGGGCGGTTTTTGCGAACTGAGCCACACACGCCCTGTTGCTGGTGCGGACAATACTTTTCCTGTATATTTTTCGATGACCTGAAAGGTAAATTCGACTTGCCCGTCAGGCAGTTTCCCCTGGTCAAAATAACCCTGTGAATTGATATTCAGAAAATAAGGCGACAGGTCGTCCTGCGTAAGGCGTGTCGGTATTCCTGCATCAAGGGTTATAACCGGATAGTTGACTTCTTCTTTGGATTGTATTTTCAGCCCGTTGGATGCTGTTATTGTCATCCTGAGACGGACTTCAAGAACAGGCTTCAGGTTATCCCTGTTAAGCAGGGATACCACTAAACGTTCTTTGGTTGTACTGTAATAATCATTCAGGTGCTTTCCGTAGGGAGGTGACACATACACATTGGTCTGTACCGGATATGTTTGTGCCGGGGCATTTCCGGCAGACAGGAAGGCTGTTATCAATAAAAGCAGCATTGTCAGTTGCTTTGTAGGGCTTGTATATCGTCCGTTAAGTTTTTTAAGCATGGTTATTTCCTGAATGATAATGGCTTATCTGTTTCTTGTTTTTTATATCTTCTGTTGTTCCCGGTTTTACTTGACAAAATTGTAATAATCGAAGGTCGTACTTGTCCCTTTGATTTCCCCGGGCATTATGTATTGCAACCTGATACGATAATTTTCAGACGAGATAAACGGGAAGGTTGCCCTTGTAAAGCGGTTGAATGCATCGCTGCCTCTGCTGTTTAGCATCGAGTTGATGACCTGATGCTGCAAGTCTATAAAGTCTTCTTTGTAAACTGACGGCAGGTTGTAATAGTAAGGGAAGCGGCGGGTGGCTAAACCGTTGTATTCTCCTTGCTCGATGCGGGTTAAATAGTCGCCCCGTACCGGAAGGGCTTTTACTGGTGGCAGCCCTATTTCTGCTACATTCTCCCGCTTCACCTTTATCGTTCCTGCTACAGGATACTCCCGGTAAAGCAGCGGATAGATTTTCTGTCTGTAGTAATAATCTTCCAGAGTGGCTGAAACATCGACAAGCGGTTTACTTTCGGTTTGCTCCGTTCCTTTTAGCTCTGCCATATCGAAAGGCTCCATGCCTTCGGTCTCGTATCCGAACATCAGCACATCGGATGTAATAACTCCGGCTGTGGCAGTAGTTTTCCGGATATCGTCTACTTTTTCCTTAAAGGTATTATAGCGGCTCGATTTAAATGGATAAGACAATAAAACGGCTCCTACATCGGTGCGTGTTTCGGCGGTTGCCTGACGGTTTTCAATATCAATCGTGCCCTCTTCTTCATCGTCGAGCAGATTCATATCATTGCTCACGGTTGGGGTTGTTGCAGCCGCATCGCCTTTACTTAACGAGACAACGCTTAACTTATACTTGTGGCTGTTGTGTGAAGAAGGCATCACGTAATCGATCCGCCTGTCGGCTTCATTATACCTGAAATCCGCATATTGCTTGTTGCCGTTTTCATCGACCAGTTCCATCTGGTTTTTCAGCTCGGTAGGGAACAGGTAACTTTGACCATGTTGCAACTGGATATACCCTTTATTGCTCTCTGCTTTGAGGTAGTATTGTTGCTCTACTACCGGATAGGAATAAACGATGTTTTGAAGAGGTATGTCTGTCGGCGCGCCTCCTGTGGTAAAGGTGATAACTTTGCTTTCGACAGCTTCCTTCCCTGCGGTATATACCGGATTCCAGCGACCGTTTTTCAATTCTTCAAATACAACGCGTACTGTTGCCGTGATTTGTTTTTCGGGAGAAAGTATTTCGTGAGAATAGAAGGATACGGCATCTTTGTCAGTATTCCATTTGAGTTTTCCTGTTACATTTTGCCCGTCATTAAGTACAAAGTCTTTGAGCTTGATACGGTACGTCTTGTCCCCTTCATCATCCTGTACGTCAAAGGCTTTGTCGACAGCCAGGTTAAAACGAGCCTGTGGTGCGGTAAAGACGCTGATATCTCCCGATTTGTCGGTAGGCGACAGGTCGCTGATCATCATCATATCCAACGGGCTACCTCCGGGAATAACCAGCTCGCATTCTTCTCCTATCGAGAGTTTGAAGCGACAATTGACTTTTACCAGCCCTCCGAGCAGTTTGGCTTTGACAGCCATATAGGCTTTGAAGGATACAGGGTTAGGCAATTTAGCTTGAAGCAGTGCTCCCATATCGGCTGTAAAGATGGGGAGTTTGGCTTTCAAAAACCAAAGCTTGACTTTAACCCCCAGTTCGCCGTGCAGATAACCGTATGCCTGTCCGTTGGCGTACCAACCGTCGATGCCGATTGCTCCGCTGCGCCCCTTACATTGGGTTTCTCCGTAATCTTTAAGCATAATATCGAATCCTACGCCCGCCTGATAGTTGGCATAGAGGATAAGGAAGGTGATATCTCCTGTGGCAACACTCATACTGGCTCCGAAAGCCAGACCTTTGCCTTCGCCCATCATATTCAGGTCTTTCATATAATCCAGATCCTGCGGGTTATATCCCAATACGGATGCCACTTGTTGCGGAACACCCGGTGCTGCCGGTATTTTTGTTCCCAGCATCAGGTAAGATGTGGTTTCAACGGTATAAAGACTGCTTATTCCCATCCGAAGACCGATACGGTCGGTAGGGGTTCCCATATACATATACCAATCTTCGGGATCAATATGTATGACTGCATAGCCTGCGCGGTTATTTTGCCCTACGCCACGGATGATGCCGCCCAGAACATTGGCATACAGATCAAAGTTTGCATGAAAAGAAGATTCGGCAAAATTGAATTGGATACCCACAGCGGCTGCTATCTGGCTTTTGCCCAGATTCTTTATTTGTTCCTCCGAGACCAGTAATTTAGAGGCTTCGTTGCGGTCGTAGAGTTTCAGGTTACGGAGTTTATCTTCCAAGGCGCTGTTGCCTCTGGTGTATTCCTGTTCCCGTTTAAGGGTTTCGGCATATTTTTCTTTAGCCCTCTCCTGGAATTTGTCTACTCCGGGTATCGGCGTCAGGATCTGTGCATAGCCGTAAAAGCCGCAGTAATCCAATCCGCCTTTATTGTTAAAGGAGAGCTCAAAGGTAGCTTCTCCGCTGACACTTTCTTTCTTGGGAAGTGCGAAGGCGACAGAGGCTTTAATGCCCAGTGATGATTTTTCATTGGGGACGTATTCCATCGAGGTGGCTGACGTGTTTCCTCCTGAAACAATGCCCTTGGGTTTCATCTTATAGGTTACCCCTCCGCCAAAGCCGGTCAGGAAGATACCCGATCCGATAGGGATTCCTGTTCCGGGAAGTTCGGCTATTCCGTCTATAAACCAGTAACGGAAGTCTTTCTTGCCGAACATGCCGCGCACACGGACGTTTAACCCCGGTAGCGGGGAGCTGCCTCCTTCTTTTGAAAAGGACAGAGCCAGTTCGCCTCTGAATCCGTCTCCGTATACGGGATCATCCCTTAAGATCTGTAGTTTACCTATTAAATAAAAAATATTGGCAATATTGGCATTTACGTCTACATCATTGATGCGTGTACGGTCATATTTCCATTTATGCAGTTTGCCTTCTTCCAGCTTGCCGAAGATTTCAATACGGGTAGAGGCGCTAAAGTCTTTTTCCATAAAGGCAAGATCCACACCCACGGATAGGGATGCCTGGTTTTCCCGTGTCGTAAGGCTTATATCCCGAAGTGATACAGGGAAATTAAGGAGTTTCACTTCTCCTTTATAGCCCATATATTTAACTGTCAGGTAGGGATTCTCGGTTTTCAGGTGCATTTCCCGGAATTCAACGCCCTTAAATTGGGTGATGCTTTTTTCTCCTTCTTCCAGGGATATTTCAAAACCCATCCTGCCGTGCAGCATGGCTTCGGGGCGGAATTTCCCTTTATCTACTTTAAATTCAACATAGGAATTGGGATTGAGTTCGGCTTTTGCTTGTAGCATATCGAATGACAGGGTATCTATTGTCGCCACTTGCAGGTAGTATTTATCATCGGCGGCAATAAGCCCGTTATAGTGCAGGTTGGTACGCTCGGAAACGGGAAGCCCGATCATACCGTTAAACTCGGCTCCTTCCAGTGTGTTTGCCATCAGCTTCAAGCCGAAGTAATCAACCGAAAATGCCCACCCGCTGGCATTGCCTTCTTCGATAGAGAGGATATTGTGTGCTCCGAAAAGCCCGCTTATCCCGTTATCGTCAATAATCATATCCCGGGCAGAAAAGCTGACACGTTTGTCTTCTCCTTTTGAGAATTGGGGAGGCAGCGTCACTGCCAGGTTACGGATATACACTCCTTGCCATAACATTTCGTTACCCGGTATCAGGTATTTATCATAGCCTTCAGGGAAAGTGAAGCTCTGGGCATTCTTCAAGTCACTGAAATCAAATACGGCATCTTCTACCGTCCAGACGAAATCTTTTAGTCCTTTGATGCAAAAGGCCGGGAATGAGACCTGTGCGACGATATCGTTCCAGTTCTCTATTTCGGTGCGGAAATGTCCAATAACTTTTTCTTTAGGGTTTTCTTCATTGGAAGCTGCCGGATAGCATAGGTTGGGGGATAATTCGACCTCTGCTGTTATCCCAAGCCCTTTCAGCCCTTTACAGTCAACAGTGGCATATGTTAAATCCCGTGTAGCTCCTGTTTTCATATCATAATCTCCCTTTAAGCGGAAGATTATGTTTCCGTCACTTACAGGGATATCGATATCGCTTAACAGGTTCAGTTTGGCATCGCCGATAATATCGCCGTCATGAGAGAGCTTGATGTTCTTGGCAGCAAAAAACAGGGTGCGGTTTTCTTGTGCGGCCATCTCAATACGCAGAAAAGCACTGATCTGGGTATATTCGGGATAGAATTCCGCTTCATAAACGGCAAAAGAGACTTTCATATTATTGATGCTCTGACTGTAACCCGAAGGAAGCTTGTTCATGTCTACCCGGTGAAGGTTGTCTTTATAGGCATTTTGGGTGTCCAGGTGATCGAAGACGGCGACGGCTTTTTGGTGCGCTTCTTCGGGAGAGGACAATGTCTGTGATGAAATATGCTGGATAACAAAAAAAGAAAGGATCAGCAAGAAAACCCTCAGGATTGATTGTTTTGATAAACTCATGTATGTCTATAGTTTAGATAAAGTCTTTTGTTTAAGTCTGGATACAACAAACGCTTTTACTTTGCATTGCTACCGATAATACCGGAAAGCGGTCTGATCACAAAATAGTCGGAATAGGCCTGTATAAAACAATTAATAGTAACATATAGTCTTTCCTGTTCTTTCTATTTGCAAATTTAATTCTTTTTTAGATATAGCCTACTCGTTTCTTTACATTTTTTAAAATATTTTTACCTTTGCTAAAAAATAACAAACAAAAGACGGCACAATGAAAAAATTATTCTCATTTATTATTCTTTTTACCTTAATAGTTATTATAACATCATGCAGTAATGACGATGATGATAACAAGCATTCATTCACTTTTATTACTCAAGAATCCCTAACAACGCATATTGGAGGATTTATTGATTTGGAATTGGATGTAAACGCTGCCAAATTATACGATCTTCATTTATATATTGGAGAAAGAGCAATACCGGCTTCTAATATAAGTGTAGAAAAATCTTCTCAGGATTATTGCGCGATTAGGGTAAGAATACCG
>JAWQRP010004772.1:0-11468 GCA_033557875.1 Quadriops clusia | reverse complement strand
GTGTATATGTGCACATGGCAATAAGTATACGTGTACATGGCAATAAGTATATGTGTACATGGTAATAAATATATGTGTACATGGGTGCCCGTGATTTTTCACGGGCATTAACTAGTGTATAAATAATGAGGAAGATAAATAACAAATTTTAAAATCCAAAATTTATAATTCTGTGCAAGGATAACTCTCAGGACCATCGTAAATTTTAACAGGAAATGAAAAAGTTTAGAGAAGATGATCAATAGTTTTACATATTTTACAACGTGAACTGCAAGAAGAGCCGTAACTCAATGCGGTTTCTTCGGCTGAAAACTGACTGTGAAATATTAAGAGATTTGGAGTTGGTAGCTAATCCAATAAATGCATGTTGGTACATTAGCGCTATGGGCTGATATTATTTCATTCGTCTCATGAAAAACCAAAACAGTGCGTTTGTATGGCGAATGCCAAATGCCAATAAATGCGTCTCCGTGGAATAGCATGTAAGGAATGGGGGCACACATAGGGAAACCACCCTCGAGTAAAGCACCTGGCTCCACTCCAACGATTCGCTGCCAAACTACGGCATCTCCTATAACTCTATAGATTTACTCCTTCAGCGTATATGAGGGCACCGACAAAATATTTACCGCAAAGCGAAACGTTTGTTATACTTATACTGGAGGTTTTCAATTTTCAGAATTCGCCTTCTTTTCCCTTATGTTTTATCGAGAAATATTTGTTTCATATATATCTTGCTCGGTTATTTGAACTATAACCAGTGTATTCAAATGGAATGTTCATTCACTTTTCTATATCTATCCAAAATGGCCCCGTTTTCGTTATTAACATAATTCCGAACGAATCCTTTGGAAACTTGGAATTTATTCCATTTATTTACATTTTTGTGGAACATAATATTTGCATACAAGACTTGTTCAAAGTAAAATGCAGGCCTGCCGGCATCCTCAACCGATTCGTTCTTCCCACAGCTAGTCATTACTATGTAGTGCAATTAATATCAAATTCAAAATTTTAAAGTAAATATTTTCCTTAGGAATTTCTTTGAAGAAGAACCGTGCAACTTATAAATTTGTAAAGTATTTATTAAAAGCAACGTTAGCATTAAAATTCAATATCCAAACCGTTCCATAATTCTCAGAGATTTTTTATAATATTCAAAGTTACCTTAACATATAAACTGGGGACCTAATTTTCCTACCGCAAATATAGCGTATTAGTATCCTTTTAATAAATACATTTCTGCGAACTCGACATAGTTTCTAGTGGAAATTTAGACAATTAAAATGGGTAGAAATATTTGTTTTCCGGTTACTACGTTTTCGGGCGAGGTTTTTGCCATTCTCGCTTTTTTCAAGTTGGGAAAGTTAAATGAAAATAAACGAGCCATGTGAGTGTTACGAGGTTTGGCCGAGTCCTCACTGTGAACACAATGGAAGCTGTTTTTATGTACTTATGATCTGCTTAATTTATAAAGGGTTGAACTCACTGACTAAAATATATAACCTTCTCTCAACTTTCTCGTTCTGAGTTTCGTTTCTGCAGACATGAATTAATTCAAGACAGGAAAAATGCCCATCGCTATAAATCTCTTTAAGGAATACTATTAATTTTGCTGTACAACCCTGTATGATTTCATGGGTAAACTGGGCGAAGAGCGTCTCTTTGTACAGATAACAGTTACTAGTTGAAAGTTCTCTTCGCCCTAAAAATAAAACATTTCCATAATAGCGAAACTTCATGGGCCCATTCTTATAATTCGCTAAGAATACACAAAGTTTCCCGTGGAATGAATATGCCGCGGAAGTTTTTCAGTTGAGAATAATATCGTTATATACGCAGATTAAAAGCTTTTGAATAGAACACAGTCAAAGACACATTTTAAGTAATGATATATTGTGACAACTTTTCGAGGATACGGGAAAGTTTTGGCAAAGAAAATACACCCACACATTTTCTTGAAACTTTGCAATTCCATAAGTAAAACACATAAATATTACACTGTATTTCGCGCAGAAATTCGAGTTTTATAGAATTTTTACTGTAGTGTAAACCCACTTAATGTTACAAGAATGACTTAAATAATACTTATCTAGATGTGGTGCAACAAAATTTTACTAATTAAGAAAAGTCTAATTAAATGTTGTCCGTAAAAAAATATTTGAGTCGACAAGAGCAAAGGGTGCTATTAAATTTTTATCGGGAGCAATAGTAAGATGGCTAACTTTTTAATTTGTACATCAAAGACGTTGCTGAGAGTGAAATTACTTCTAAACTAATTTCCCAGAACATTGTGCTTTACTAGGCAACACAAACGAACAAGAATTGAAGTAACTCAGACCACTGTTTGGTATTTATATACCTTATGCAGAAAGCGATTTACCAAAGTTAAATAATCATCATCGCATTGCAAGTTCTTGTAATTATTTCCGGCTTTTGCATTTGTGGTGTAGGTGATGCAAGATTGTGTGTACCGAGGTTCGATTCGCAACAGAGAATAAAAATAGATACCTACTCATGTGTAAAAGTTCAATTCAGTTGCGGAATGAGTTAAGGAATTGGATTTATATAAAAGAGGTAAAATACTCTTCCGAAATTGGAAATGTTCGACACGTAAGATGAAAGAATTTTGTTTGAAAAACTTTTCTCTTTGTTTAGGGTTTGCGTTGATTATTTCTGTTAGATGAAAGAATAATCAATTGTTGTGTATCCGCACGACATTTTGTGCTCCAAGAAAATGTTGTCGGCGCTGTTTATTATTTCTTGACTTTACATAATAGATATAGCATGATGCATTCTGATTGCAAACGTAAATTTTAATGCTTTATTTCAATTCGATATTTTAGACTTTTAATTTAAGCTCAAATATGATGATATTTTAATTAATAGTGTAACACACGTGAAACCGCAATGTCACGGGCGACCGAAAACGTTCTTGCAATATGTTTCTGAAGCCTTTATCTCCGACAGGATATTACGCAGGTATGTGCAAACATAATTTACATCACAATTTCGAATTTATTAAAAGGTTTTCCAGCATTAGCAACAACGCTTTGAGTTGGCCATGTGCCCAATCCTTGAGCCTGTTAAATCCTGATGTACCACTAATAACGATACGAACTAAGCTTTGTCTACGAGAAGTGGAATCCCCAGCAACTCTGTTCTCAATTACGATAATAGGGTTTGTTTTGAAATGCCCTCCGTGTATAGGCTGAATGGAAAGACGAATTTCGTTTCACATCCCCTTGAATGTAAATATCACCGACCAGTTGATTAGGTAGTTAATTATCCGTTCCGAACTTCCTGTCGGGTAACCGATATAAGATTTACCGTGAACATGTAAATCTCTAACTTCCCAACCTAACATGAACGTCTGTTAGTAGTATAATACTACAATATAGTATAAAGTAATCTGACTAATCTGTTGTAGTAACATGGGGCATTAGAGTAAATATGAAAATTGAGATACTATAAAATATTATGTTGATTTGGTAGCAGTTTAATGGAAATCTTTAGGGTTAACAATGTTTATATGCAAGTTCTATCATAAATTAGGGAATGATTAAAGATAAATACTTTCTATCAAAATTTAACGTAATGCAAATAATAATCGAGTATTACTGCATTATAGATTAGTGTAAAAATGTGATTTTACCACCCTAACCACCGTCGTCACATTTGGATAAAATATTAGGGTTCTTAATGCAATAATCCATCATTCGCCGTGTAATGAGAGTGTCTTTAAGATAAATCTCAAGTAATATTCGAACGATTCCGCGCAGGAAATAAATTCTTTATGAAGGATCGCTAACTATTCCGAAACTCCAAAAATACAGTGCGACTTATGTAGAGCTTGGCACCTCGCCTGCCTATATAAGCGTTATAATTAAGAATAAGTGAGGTGTGAAGAGAGCATTGGGTTTAGTCTCTAAGGATCTCATTTAGGACCCTATATTGGAGATAAATGCCGCAGGACTCTAGATTGCACGGATGCTGGAACTGCTCGCATTTATTCCTCACAGTGCAAATATTCCCCAGGCTAAGATTCGACCGCAAGGAGTTACGTCGAAATCCCTTCTGACATCTCGATGGAGACAGTCAGCACTAATTATTCGTCCGATGTTAGGCATTAGTACAGTTTTCATTGACACGAATTAGAATATAACCGGGCTGGGTATTATGTTAATGGAATCAACAAGATCCGGGTAAAATTCGTCACTTCTAATTTGCATGATTTTATCGGACGATTTCAGACTTAGTTTGTCGCCAGACGATTTGTCTTATGCAATTCTTGGCTTAATTTCGCACTTTGCGAAAGTTTGATTTAATTCTGTTTATATAACATGCCTCCTTAAAATCCAGCATCTCCATACATCTTGCGATTAGAATATATTACGAGGGTAAGAGGTTCCCAGACGAGGGGTAACGACATATACATATGCATGAACATAGTTACTAAAACTTTTTGATATTCCTTTATAAAGTTCATGAGTTTTGACAGAAATAACTACGATAATACTAAAGGTATGAAAAAAAATATGGAGTGGTCTCCACTCAACTTTCTCGCATATTTTTAAGGTGTACTATACAGATTCAACTCAATTTGGATTAAGAGCGCTTTTGAATAATTGAAACTTTCGGGTGTAAAACCTGTTAATTAGCATGGACATCATATGTACTTAACAGGTTTTACATCCGAACGCTTCATTTTCGATACGTATTATATACACATATACATATTTAAATATGAAGTGGTTCCCACTAGACTTTCTTGTATATTTCTAAGGTGTACTATACAGAATTCAGAGCGATTTTTGAATAATTTTGATATAAGAAGCGTTCGGATGTAAAACCTGTCAACTAGCATGGAAATGCTATGTAGTTAACAGGTATTACACTCGAACGCTTCATATATACACATTTACACATTTAAAAAATTGTTTAAAAACACCACTTCCGATTGCGCAATTGTGCTAAAATTTGATATCTGTGACTTTTTTGTTATTTTAAAAGTTAATACAAAATTTGAAAGAATTTCCTTGAAGCAAAACTTGAAAGTATTCCACTTCCGTTTTAGGTAAACTACCACTTCCGGTTATCCGAATAAAGACCAAAAGTTAATATGAATTTATTTTTCAACTAAAATGATTACATACCAAATTTCATTGATCTAGCTCAAGTCGTTTTTGAGTTATCGTGTTTTCACACACTCAAAACGTTGAGATTCATCAAAATCTCAAAAAACATTTTTCGCATGATCACTATACTTTTTATGCGAAAAACTAAATATTAGCGATGTTATATGGCGCATTATCTATTAATTATACAGAAAACATCAACAGATCAAACCAATTACGGAATGTACCTGCATTTTGCAATTAAACTTTCAAGTTAAGAGTAGATAACGTATTACTAATTTAAATTGTTGTAATATGTACCTACCTGTTTAATATGTTTATTATGTGAACTCGATTTACTTAAAATGTAATTTTTCATCTTTGGAATGAAGATAACATTTCAATATTTACAAGAAACTAATTGTGAATGTGAACTCGTTATAGATACACTTTCAACCGCGCGCCTCCGCCAATTGTGAAAGAATAGGTTTGTTCTCGTTATACGAAGTTATCAACGTTCAGTTAATTAACCAACTATGATATCGTACAACTTATTTTCCTATTAATTGGTTATGTCGCGATTAGACTACAAACAAACTCAAATTAGTTTATTTTAATTGGGATCAAGAGGAAGTCAATTTAATGGATATTCTTCACACTATAACAAGGGACAGCGCCTGGAGGCCTCTTACGTTAACAATACAATAGGCTATTCGGTCTGTCGCTTTGAAGGGTTTTCATGTCATGTGCCTGTACGTTAAGGGCGTCAAATATTGCACCGAAATTCCATTTTGGTGAAATTAAACTCATGAATTAGCAGTATAAGTCCCGCTGCTCTATTGTACGCGCAGTGTTATAGTCACAATCAGTAACGTAACATAAATTTACTACGAAAAATGCGGACATGTATGCATCTGTGCAAGTTCATGCGGTAATAAAAGTGAAAATAAATTGAACGTATCTTAAAAGTCTACGTTCTAGACTTTTATTGAAAACTTAAAGTAAATATTACCATATCATGTGCATAGGAAGATTGTAGAAAAAATTGCGTTCAAACTTTGCAAACTCTATTCAAAGAGCACTCGCAATAGTGTACAGATGTAAATATTGTAAGTCCCGAACGATCCTGCGCCGGCGACTTCGTACCACTCGGCGAGAACAGAATGCAACAAATTAGCAAACAAAACTTCGGAAGTAAACTGAGCGAGCGGTAAATAATGGAAAACAAATAAAAGACAATTTCCAGAAACTCAAAAGCAAACACATTTTAAATTAACTGTAGGAGGCAAAATATCTATGAAACGAAAATTAAATTAAGCAATCGGAAACTTTTCGCTCAAAGGGGCACTGTTAAAACTCGCTAAATATTCCAGGCACGCAGATCTTAAATTGATAATATCACTCCTATTGACGGGATAATAAGAAGTCTAATCAAATTAACAAAGCACCGACTCGCCTTTTCGTAACTGAGATAGCGTAATATTATAGCTACAAGCTTGGCCTATTCAACTGAATGTGCCTCTTAATGATGGTGATTTGACAGATAACGCGGGATAAAATTACTAAAATGTGCTACGAAGAATTCACTCCGCCAACTTCTGAATAGCATAGCATAATCCTTACCACCGGCCCGACAAGATTTAGAAGGTATTGCTTTTAGGTACAAAGCGTAATATTTCATGCAGTTTTGAATTTGAAGTGCATAATCAGTTTGATGTCATGGAAAGTTAATTCTTGTTACGAACTTTGTTTTCTAAAGCCTACTCTGGTTGCGCTCGTAAATACTTTATGTTTATTATCCAATATATTTTTAAATAATTTTTGAATATAGGAAAATGGGTCGCTTAAAATTTAATTCATTGGATTAGACTCCCGCAAGCAGCGCTAGCGCTTCTTCGTCTAAAAGTAATTCACGCAGCTTTTGCGGTCGGGCGAAATATGTCTGTTAATTAAAATTCTGCATGTACTCGGTAGCTTGTGTACGTTACAATTACTGCAAATTGCAAACTCTACCGGTCGTAAGAGATAACGGTCCTGAAACACCATGCATAACTGAGGGGAATGTATGCATGCTTCTTAGATACCTGCAGCGCATAATCTCATGACAAACTTCCCAGAAAGAAAACTCATTGCATTTCTTTTGCATTAACAACTTTGCATGAAATTTCTTGGGACGCCACACTTAATGAAATTAGGTTTTTGTAAGTAGTACCTACCATTGAAACTAAAGCAAAAATGTCTGCAATACAGATTTCTTTGAATGAAGTTAAATTAAGGAATTAACACAAAATCTAAATTTTATTTTTTTTAAGTAACTTACTTGCCTAAATAACTTGATTTTCTTGAACATAGTAGTACGTAATTATTGTTAATATTCCCGTGAACCTGCAATGTTATAATTAGGGATAATATATCAATGGGGAATTGTAATAGTTTGCCTTAATTATAAGGTAGCAGTTTGTAGTAGCAAGATAACTAATTAGCATGATTAAATAGACAGTATCATTTGATATGCTCTTAGAGTGTGGAATCGAGAAATTAGTACTTAGCAATCCCCTTTAATTCATTTGTGACATTCAAATACTACTGCGCAATCAGACAATCTTTTGGAAGTTTCAAGAGTTTCCTGTATGATAAAGGTTTGAACGGCAGTTGAAAATTTATTTATAAGCAACAAGAAATTTCATTTCGCACGGAAAACATTAGAAATTTTGATGTATAGGTAGGCTGGAAATAACAGAACTTTTAATCGCCACACTACATTTCTCTAGAGTTGTATATAGGCAATGAGGAAAATAATGGAAGTTTTCGATCACTTCCTAAAGTTACAAGCACTCTTAACTTCCGAAAATAGAACTAATTCCCTGGGAATATTTCAGCCAATCGATATATACGACAAGGGATCTTTCAGGTTATTAACTTTGAGAGTAAATACTGGCCCGAAGCTAAACTCAAACACCTTCAGCATTCTACCTGTCAGGTTAAACACCTCAAACTTGATGCCCCCTGTCTCTAACTAAATTCGTGGCCAGCACATCGTACTTTGCATTTCAAACGAGCATCTTCTTCGGATTATTAATTATAAATCACGGCGCCTATCAAGTTAATTAAATTTCGCCCAAAATGGGATTGCGTAAATCGGTTTTATTAAATTAGGATTAGTAAACTTTATTTTCTATTTGCCTGATGGCAAACAAGCTTTTACTTCATCTTAGTAGCTTCCAAAACAATCATGAGTGAAGAAAAACTTTCACAAAGTAGATAATTTTCTCTTTTTTTACATTTGAAGGAATAATTAATTTACCAACAATTAATTCGGATTGTTACATCATGTTTGTATATAGGTATATCATTAACGGATCAGCTTTTATCTTCTTGTGTGAAACACCTAATTAATCAATCAATACAACTAAACGCATACTAGTGAATAGGATTTCAAAGCATGAACAGCCCCTAGGTGTTTGTAGTACAATAATATAATGTGTAAAGCTTCATTACTTCACGGTACACTAGCCCATGAACTAAATTTCCTTGGTCGACGCTAATGCACAATTATTTGTTAGCTTAGGGGTTGAATTGTATGCGTACGGTTGGGGGATGTGTAGCGTAATGTACACTTTTTCTGTGCTACTTTATTTTATGGAAACAAAATTATTTTAAATTCCGTATTAAATAGAATAAAATGTACAAAAATTGTCACGATGTGGAGTGAAACTATGATAAAGTATTACACTATTTTTGTGTTACTTTCGCAATTTATTTCTCGATATGTCGGCTAGAAATCAAGTCACCACGAATTTTGTTGGCATTAGTTTGAGCACTTCCCAATGCGGTTTAGGAAAAAGCAGATTTTTCGCAACGGCAAGCAAAATGGAAATGAAAGCGGTGTACATCGATTACCTTTCATGTCTAATACCACGATTAAGTGAGCATTTGTCCCAACAGCTGCTGAAAAAACCTTTTACGTACGTCGCTGAGTGCAAAGTTGCATTATTGCCTTGGAAAATAACTTTTTCATTTTTCGTATTCACTGCTTACTTACAGCTCGTCATGATACTTACAGTAATAATTAAATGTGATATACGATTGATAAAATGAATAGAGAAGCTATCCAATTACGAGATTATCGTTATTTCCAACGAAGGTTGATAAACAGGAGACTAGATGTCTGCGACTTGGGGTAGGTCAGCCGGCCACTCCCTTTTTAATTTTTTCAATCACATCCATTTTTGATTAAGGTGCAGACCCAAACACAACTTCAAATTTCATTGGTAGTAATACGTTGTTGAAGGTAACCTGAGGGCAATGATGAATATCTTTTTGAATGTATTTGCAATTTTGTTTTCTTTATTTAAATTTTTCCATGTTGTGAGTAAATACCCAAACAAGTTTATGTATATAATCTATTATATAAAGTATTGTCACATTGGCGATAGCTTATTATCTACTGACAGTAAGACCCAGATCAGTGGTTGATAGTGATAGAAAATATTAAATATATGAATGGACCCAACACGCTCTTCTATGGCACTCCTTTTCACTGGTCAACAGTTTGAATAGGATTTACTGTACTTATTTGATTTGAAAGTGCCTTTCAGATGGAGTCGTATATACCTAATTTTAGTGGCAAAAAGTATAATTTAGGAGAGTTTTTCCCTATTTTGTGTAGAATAAAGATATACCACACTCTATCAAACGTCTAGGCAACAACATCTTGCATTTGCTGCATTGAAGAATGTCCTTTTTTAAAATGAATTGATAATTAAAAATAATTGGTAGATTTTGATCTCCAATTCTGTACTATTGGCACTTTTTCAACGAGTTTTGATGTACCTAATTCAACAGCAAATAATAGCGACTATTGGCTACGCAACTCAATTCAAACAAGTAAAAGATTAACCAGCTTATTAGAAGAGAACGATAACAAATGAAACAGAATGACACGAGGAATATAAAAACAGCAAAAATTGCATCGATTACTAATTGCATTAAAAATAATAATTGAATCCTTGCTACTTAGGTATGTGTTTGGAAAGCCAATGGTTTGAACCAAGAAATACAAAATAAATAATGGGATTCAAGGACAAATTGAAGATGCTTACTGGCAGTTTTGCAATAAAGTAAGTAAGTAAAGTTACACAAATTAAAAAGATTTCAAAACAAAATCAGCCGAGAACGTATCGATTTACAGACCGATTACTCTCTTGTCAATTTTGTTTATATTAAGACAGTATCTGTCAAACATAGTTTTAGAACAAAAAAAAACAATAATTGTTTTTAACAATTTGATTAAAAAAATCGTGGCTCAATAAAACTGGTTCTTTAGGTGCTAAATGATATAATTTGATAAATAGATATCTAAGGCCAAAGTGATTC
Source organism: Quadriops clusia (assembly GCA_033557875.1). Lineage (NCBI taxonomy): Eukaryota > Metazoa > Arthropoda > Insecta > Coleoptera > Hydrophilidae > Quadriops > Quadriops clusia. Next base: position 975 of record JAWQRP010004772.1, on the reverse strand, counting down.
TGTTCTGTGGCCTTCCTCAACATGTCATATTTGACAAAGTTTCGGACATCTAATTATGTTATAAAATCCACCACAATTTTGCGGATGTTACATATGTTATGGTCTCACACGCAAAAGCACCAAAATGCTTACAAAATAATTTTAACTAAATTGAATAACGGCTGAACAATAGTAAAACTGGACGTATAGCATTTATAAACAGAAGGGGACCATCCTTGATGTTCAATTACATAATAAACTATTGCAAGATAAGATAAGATAAGTCGAATACTTGGGCAGGCATCACTCGACATTTCTTATTGGTCGTATGGATACTCGTTCTTTTGAATATCTTTGTTGCTTTCCATATTGAACATATTATCACCAGAAGGAAGCTGCGTAATGTTCAAATGAAAAATTACTTACTGCAAGTTTCGCCATTAACTGTCATACTTAATATATCATTAATAAATATGAATATTTTTATAATCTTGGGTTTATAGTCGTTATTTTATAAAATTAAATGCACTTTACCTTACGCGTTTCGCGGTTTGACCGCTTCATCAGAGGAAATATAACAACTGATATGACAACAACGAAAAATTTAATCAAAGTGTGTTTATGTGTGTGTTGCGTGTGTGTGTAGGTGTGTGTGTGTGTGTGCATGTGTATGTGTTTGTTAATTTTATTTAAAAATTGATTTGTATATTTTACTGAGTCCGTCTATGTCACGTCTGTCGTTAATGGATTGGTCTTTATGTTTTGAAATTTCAATCATTTCAAGGAAGCATCGTGGTTTATCGTTCTTTTCTTGACAAAGAATTTCTGGGTTATTAAAATCAAATTTATGTTTAAGGTCTAAAGTATGTTTAGTGAGGATGGTGCTTCCTTGATGAATATTTTGAATACTATAAATATGTGACTTAATTCTGTCTTTAAGATGTCTTTGGGATTGTCCAATGTAACATTTAAAGCAATCAAGACAATTAATTTTTT
>JAWQRP010004771.1:0-11468 GCA_033557875.1 Quadriops clusia | reverse complement strand
ATTTAAAATTTGTGTTATATAAGTGACAGTCAGAATGCAACGACTTATAGCTCTCATCACGAAAGAAGTGGCCGGCTGCGTCATCAATTTTACATGGAGTCTTATGGAAAATACGTGACGTCACTGGTTACTTTTATCGTGGCGTTAGCCCTACCACAAGGGAAGACAAAATGTTCACAATACTATGTATATTTTTGAAGAATGGAAAACAATCAATATATATATATATATACATTCCACTATCAATAACGCGTCCTTTCATAGTTGTGATGTTTGGCGTCCGGTAAGAAAAAACTTTTATCTGACTAACACTCCGGCGTCCTTTCATATTGCAATCCATACGGACTCCGTTATTATACGTTTACTTTCATTCTGTCGATGATTAGGCGTCCTCCGCATATATTTTCTTTCATTGCGCGGTTAATGTAGCGTCCTGCGACGTTGTCAATACTTTTCCATTGCATTTAACGAAATAAAGCGCTGCTGAAATATCAACTACCACAACCTTGAGTTTTTTTTATCGCAGCAACAGATTTAATCCGCACTATTTGGTATTTATATGAAATACCTTTGTCCTTAATGGTTAAACTTGTAAATACGATACTTATTTAATGACTATTAAATGAAATCACTGAACATTCTGTTAATTATATTTCTTCTATATTTCATTACAGAAATAAGTCTCGACTTTGTAGCGTTAATTATTTTCTTGTGTTGTAATGGATTTGAAAGGTAGCCAAATAAAATAATAAAAACAATTTCAATGAAATGCGTAATTTATTTGAAGTATAAGATATAATTATATCGGTGAACGTGGACACTGCACTAGAGGACCGTGCAAAAGCATGGGGTTTGCGTCGTTGGTGCGTGGTTCCATCCATTGTCCATTTCGTCCACGATGTCGGAGAAGACTTCGAAAACTCTAGACCGGTCCTTGGCGCTAATTTCATGGAACGGGCATCCCCATAGTTGGGCCAACCGCTTCCCTTCAATGGTGAGAACCTCCCGTTGGGTTTCCATATCGGCTTTATTCGCCACTAAGACGATGGGCACTGACTTTGGGACCTTCATAGTCATCACGTCCTCGAAGCTTAGCCTATCACTTATATCATACATGACAATAAATCCGAGTTCACCAGTAATTTTTCGTTTTGTGGCGAACTCGACACCAGCACTGTCGACTATTTTTAATTTGCATAGCCGGTTATCGAGCCAGATGGTTTTCACATACGTGTCTTCGATAATTGTGGGTACGTATCGTTCCCTAAAGTGCCCGGTTAAGAACCTATTAATTAACGAGGACTTTCCCGCCATCGCTGGGCCAACGCAGACAATATGGAATTCACGTGCGTGCTGCATAGCGGATAGATTGGACTGCTCGCTACAGGTCTGTCTGTCTGTCTCGAGGAGATCCGAGGAGATCCGAACGGTTAAGGGAACAATACTAGATCCCTTCGCCATATTGTTTTTGCTCAGACTGTGAAGCGTCACCTTAGATCCAAAGGTAACACTTCACAGTGTGGACGAAACCAATATGCAGATGGGTCAAGTACTGTTCCCCCATAGATATGACCGCCGCGTTATATTAGGGTGTTTCAGTTAATCTCACTGAGATATTTACAGGTAAGTACATATTTTATCATAAATAGTTTTATAAGATTGTTGGATGATTACTTCGCGGATAACTTGTTCGTATCCAAACAATTTCGAAGCTCTTGTAATTGTCTATAAGAGAATGTTTAATGTGCACTAGTTTAAATTTAGCACATTTCTAATATATCAGTTTAATTCTTTGCATTTTTCTTTAATTTTTGGTTTAGGGCATATGACAGAATGTTTCTTTTCGATCTAATTATATTAATTATTAATATTTTAAATTCACTAAAAAGTAAAGAAAAATACAAGGAATCATAAGGTATTTACCTAATATCTAAAAGTTTCACTAAATTTAAACTAATGCACTTTGAAAATAAAGAATTACAAGAGCTTTGGAATTGTTTAGATACAAACAGCTGATTTGTCGCCATACTTTTACGTCGCGTCTCGCTTTTATCCCTTAAATTACTTTTCAATTATGAAATTATCTTATATTTATTCATGACTTTTTTTCACCTTACAACTCATTCAGCATACTAAAATAATTTACTTAACTTCAATTAAATATATTTTTAATAATAAAATACAATAATAAAATTCTAATAGTACGTGTACTTTTTTTACAGAATCATGAAAGCTTTGAAGACTTCCTAAAAGGAGAAAATTGAAGCCAGAAGCGTAGGACGTTCCAACTAATGAGGGCTACGGTAGGCGAAGGAGAGAAATTCCAAGTAATCATCAACGAATAAATCAAACTGTAATTTTTTTATTAAATGAATTTAATAAATGGAGTAATGATACAATAATTTGTTTATATTAATTTTACGTTTTTTTCTTCATGTATTCGTTTTGTACGAATACTTTAATTTTTAGCCAGTCCTTGTTTCCTAACAAAGTACCTTTTTCTTCTTTTAAAATTAAGCATTCGTTTTTTTTTGGAGGTTTCTTATGTTTAATATGATTTGCAAAGAAATCCATGACAGCAGCCTTTTGTTTCTCAGTCCAGGGAACTAATGTTCTTACATTTTTTTTGTTTCCTTTTTCAATCTGATTTGTATTATTAGTGTGAAGTTCTTGTAATGGCGTGGGTGGGTCATCGATTTCATTTATATGTTCATCATCTCCTTTATCTAAATCTTTATCATTGGCCATCAAATCATCTTCTAGATCAATGTCAATTTCATTTAAGGATTTTCCTTTAAATTTGCTAGATTCACCACTTTCCATAAGCAATAACAATTTCGCCATTTTCGATGTTTGGTAGACATCGTCGGGCAGTCTGTAGGACGATTTATGGACTCCTACAGTATGACCCATAAATGATGCCAGTTGGTCAAGATCGTTTTCAGACATGCTAAAAATTTGCGTTAATGTCGCTAAATGTTTTCGAAGCTTTGTTGCGGTAATTGCTTGGGGATTTTTAGCCCCACATAACACCGCATGTTTTGCTAGGACTTTGTATCCGTAAATAGGTTGAGTTGTATTGACATTTCCGAACAAATATATATTATTCTTTCTTAAAAAGGTTTCTCGGTGGCTTAATAGAATTTGCATATGGTCTTGAATATCGTCGCTAAATAGCACAGGAACCCCTCGTCCTCTTTTACCCCGGATTACAATTCTTTTAAATCTTTGCAGCAGAATTTTTTCTGAAGGACTTATAAGTTCTGAAAATTCTTCGTAATTATTAGCCAATGTATCTGTTTCTTGATATGTCGAAAGTAGCACTCGTTGTAGTTCTCCCGGTCTCCTTCTGTTAAGCAACATTACTCTGCAGAAAACGGTTTCTAAAAGTTTTATGTAAGAAGATATATCATTTTTATTTTTCTTTAAATTTTCAATCGCGCCAATAGCTTGACTAATTAAATATTGTTTGAAAAGCTTGAGATCGCTGGCTAATGGGACGATCGTTATTTTGTTCCACTTCTTCATATTTAAATCGCTTGAAGCTTGGCTGGAAACCTCGAACCGCCAATGGGAATCTATTAATTGAATGACGGTTTTAAGGTCCGCTTCGGCCTCAGCTGCTGGAATAGTTGCGTAGGTATCTTTTCTTTTCAGAACAAACAAAATTGCCAGTTCGCAGCATTGTTTTAACGACGTTCCTATGTTAAGTGCATATGTTGGAGACTGGTAGCGCTCATTTAGTTCATCGTACTTCGCAATGATTTTTGCTGCGGATATTAGTACGTCGAAATTACATGGCTTTAAAGCAAGGAATAAGTTTCCTATTTCGGGTTTTATCTTCTTAATTTCTATTAATAGCCTAGACAATTCCCGCATTTTTCTAGATGTTACGTTGATAAAATGTTTTTCTCGGTGAATTTTAATGTATCTGGCGCCAAAAGCGCATATTAAATTATCCTGTTTTGCTACGAGTGATACTTCATCCGCTCGCATCCTTGGAAACACTTCTTTACGTAATTGTAAATCGGTTTTAAAATTACGTAGCAAAAAATTTTGCCCACTACTTTGCGCATTTTTACTCACACCAACGCAGCTCTTTTTGTGCCTCCAAAGTAACTTTTGTGAATAAAACCCTAAACAATTGGAACATGGCAATAAAGGTCCTCCAAGACTTTGTCGTCTCACGGGTTTCTGAGAATTACTACTATTTAAGTAGTTGCCCTTCTTTCTCAACAATGCCAGAAGCTTTTTCCTTTCCTGGTGCTTTGGAGGCAGGGAGAATATTTTTTGAACTTCTAGTTCTGTTAAGTGGTTTCTTTTAACGTGTCTAGCAAAGTTAATGACCATTGTTTCACAAAAATAGCAAAAATCGGTTCCTTTGTTTCCTTTTCTAATTTCTCCATTCTGTTTTTTGATACCAACACTTTCACTATTTTGGTCAATATCTTCGGATCCACCAAAAACGTTGTCATCCTAAAAAAGTAAACATTTAAATATATTTGGGTGAGTAGGCTGTACTAACTTACTTCGGGTGTTTCAAGTACAGGTTCAACATTTTCTTGTTCCCGTTCTGCACTGTTACTCTGAAACACGAAATTTCAATGAGTTTTTTTTTTCAAAAAGATAATAATAACCAAATTAATACACTTTATTTGAAAAATATTTACCTTCACACTGTACGTATCTGATTCTGATTCATCGCTCTGAAATAATTAAATGAATTAACTTTTATAGATAAACCATATTAATTATTTTTGCTGTTCAATATTTTTTCTTAACTTTCCAAACCAACTAATTTTAGATATGATTCATAGCATGTAACAAATAGAATAATAATAATAAAAGGCCAAACCTAGCAAAATTATTTTTCTACTAAACTAGCAACCGGTTTCGGCCCGCCCACAAGCCATCTTCAGGCGCTAAATATACATATACAATTTGTTTTAATAAGATAAACGCTGGTGTGGTGTAATAAACAAGTATAATTGTGTTTATAATGTAATCACAATTTTACTTCACTTTATATTGCGTTCTAGGCAGCTTTTATCTTATTAAAACAAATTGTACATGTATTTTTAGCGTCTGAAGATGGCCTGCGAGCTGGTCGAAACCGGTTGCTAGTTTAGTAATAAAATAATTTTGTTACGTTATTTGTTTTGAAACCTAAGTAACATGTCTATCTTATGTCTCTTATCCGTTAGTGAGAAGGAGGTTTGTTTTTTAACTTTTCTAAAACAAAACAAGAATTTGGAAAGAAAACTACTATATTGACGACAAAAATCTAATAAAATGTAAAACTAACCGAAGAAGGATTGTAGCAGTAGTCGGGATCTTTTAACGAATCATCCTCAACTGTTTCGGAAATCTGCAAATTAAAATATCATTTATAAAATATTTAATGTATGAAACTATTTTTCACTAAAAGAATATAAATATAACTTACTGTGGGACTGCAAGGGAACTCAATATCCGTCACCAAATTGTTTGTATCTTCATTCTGTAATATAATCTTTAAATATGATAATATTTTCTTGGGTTTATAATCCTTAACTTAATTAAATAATATTGAATTAAAATTTAGTTTTCTGACGCATTTCGCCCTCGAAGATTATATTATTGAATAATTACGAAATTTAAATTAATAATAGTATAAATTTCCTGATATCACGCTTATATGAAAAGTAATGGTAAAATAGACACAATTTGGTACATCAAGGCAACTTGGTCTGGAAGATATTTAAACTACATTTCTTCGCAACCCTACGTACGCAAAACCAGAAGTTGCCAAAGGTTTATTTGATAAAGGCATTAAACTAACATCATTCTTTTAAAAGATAATTACCCACTTGATGTTATCCAAAATTTTGTAAAGTACGTACTTACGCATTCTACCACCTTAAACAATCGTCAATTGAAAGTAACTTAAAACCTAAAATTATAACAATAGCTTATGTTCATGGTCTTTTTGAAAAAATAATTAAAATTCTCAAACCTTATAATTTTACACTTGGTCATTTTTAATCCTGCAAAACAAACCGAAGCCCCTACTCATTAAATGCAACTTTTGTTATCAACTAATTTTAGAAATGACCTCTATTTGAAACAATTATATTAAACATAGTAAGACAGACTGCGAAATATGTACAAGTTTATTAAACTTACATCTTGAAGTGAGGAGGAGGAAATTTGTTGGTGTTGAACATCCGGCTCAACAGTCTTATTGCAAAACCAATTCGATTTTCTTTTTTCTTGATTGCCTTGGCAGCTATCATACTGCAATGTTAAAGTTAATATTAATGTTCTGAAATCAATACTTACAAACAACTTACATATGTGGATGGAAATAAACTCATTTCGGATGCTAATGTAGATTACTTTTATATTTAATGTCTTGTCACACGTCTTACTAAAAGCACAGCACAATTGCTACTATATATATCCTTCGTCTGTTATGGCGACTCCCGGTGTCTCACTCTTGCACTCGTCCTGTCTCACGTCCACATACAGCTCGCCAAATGGAGGCGAGACAGTAGCACTGTATAATAAGTCGAAGCAGCGTTGCCGCAGTTCCGGACGTTCGATCCACCGCGCAATGAAAGTGATATACACACATGAAATATACGGCGAGCGACCGTCGCGAACCTGGTGGTCAACTCGGTGAACTATTGATATACAAAAATCACCATTTGGGTATCATTAGAGCGCCATATACGAATTTTTAAAAATTGGTTCTGGGGGTTATGGGGGGTGAGGAGATGCCGAAAACACAGTTAAACAATCCGGCGTCCACATATGGACGCTGTAAAGGAACCGGACGTCTGATTGATGGTAAATCGACAATTATAGGACGTTGCATTGATAGCGGGATATATATATATATATATATATAATGTACTTACATATATAATGTACATACATATATAATGTACATACACATATACCTAATGTACATAATCTCTTGTTGTGATATACATAATATATTGACCTATTGGTTTTATCCTCTTTTTCTTCCAGACTAATAGATCCCAAAGGAGCCTTTATGACACGTTTCCCCCGGAAATGATTCTCACTCAAACTAGCCTCACGAACAAGTTTTAATTACGTAACTGAAGAATGCAAATTTATTCTGGATGTAAGTGCTGAATGAAATCTAGGCACTCTGCCAACTTTTCTAATATAAATAATGGAAATATTCGCGGGGCAAGCGCACGAGTGCGGCCCCTAAATAAAACAAATATTGTTCCCAAACAAAGAGCCGACGTCGTCGCCAGTGCCCACTCAAAACTCCATATCCTTTGAGTTGAATTTGATTGTCGTAATTCTCTATGACGATGGAAGTTTTCTTATTAATTATTTCGTGAGAAAATAAGCATAATCGGTTTTTAATCCATTCTATAATAAGAAACTGAAGAAGTTTCTAATATTGCATGATAATGAGAAAATCGTAACCCAGTTCCAGTAGTGACTAAAGCTGAATGGGCGTTTCATGATCTATGAAAACATTGAATCGGGTCCTGAGCAGGAAGCTGGCATGTTGTGGTAGGGGGCAGCACCGTCGATATTAGGCGTCATCGTGACGTCATCCCACGCCCCCAAAGAAAGATCGATAGATGAGGCGGTGTGCAACCAAATTTTGTGGGTTTAGGACGTTAGCAGTCTCTGACACTAAAGGCAGAGATTAAATCACCCCAACTCAGGAACGACACGCAGAAAATGCGTAGAATTATTTACAAGAAAAATTATTTTTTCTCCATAAAAAAAAGATAAAATTGTCTATTTTCTACATTGATACAACAGTCCTCTTGATAATTTACAATTAATATAACAGTAAATGATATGAAACATTGCTTAGAGTTTACATCCAGTTTTCTACAAGTGTATTTGAAAATGAACAATTTTAGTATGATAAGATTTCACTTTCATTAAAACAAGTAAACAAATATTGAAAGTATTTTCTCTTATGTAAACCTTATTATAGTCATACCTATTTAAAACCTTTTAACAATTCAAATAACAGCTGGCTGGAATAAACAGGATAAAGAGACAATTTATGTTAATTCCGTAACTTGATAATAGATATTGGGCCCAATTCTATTTGATATTGCTATGTAACAATTTGGTTATATAACAATAAATTGAAAATGTTTTTTATTCTTGGACTCGGTTAAATAATATGTATTCTTATTTTCTTGGGATTGAAGTCCTTTTGTATAATTAAAAGACTGCTCTCAAATTAAATTCATTTATTAGTGTAGACGTTTCGATGCCAAAATTTGCGCCTTTCTCAAGAATCTGCCCATTACATTGCGACCATTTTGGCCATTGCTAAACAAATTCACAAATACATGAGTGAAATTGTTACATTACAAAACACTTACACTTACTCAAATAACATAAAACAGAATGAACAGTCAAATCAATTATTATGCGAACCTCACTTTATTATTAACAACGGAAAATTTAAATTTATATGAAGAAGTAACTCCGGCAAAAACTGCACATGTGCCTTCGTACGTTGTTGAGTGGCATAAATTAAGGTTGAAATCCCCGAACGCCTTCTTTATCGATCGGTTTATTGATTTTTATTAGCTGAGTTTATATTTGTGGGGGAAATATGAAATTAAAATTTGAAACATTTTGATGAATGTCCCTTCCATCACTGATTTCTTCGGATTATATTGTTGTAATGATTCGATAAATTCTCCTCATCTCGTCGGTCATTCACGTTGGAGTCATCTAGCCTTTTTATATGAATAATTTCTAAAAACAATCGTGCTCTTTCTTTACTATTAATTCCCAAACCGTAATATTGAACGATCTCTAATAATTTATAATAGAGGCAAAGGAACCACTACCCACTTAGAGTTAAATTTTATTCGGTTATAGGTGGTTATAGGAATTTTTAAATTTTTAATGTTAATTCATTATTATTATCCAAAGTATCTAGAATATTAAAAACTTCTATGAATGCCGATTTTTAAAACGAAAACTTAAAGTATCAAGAAGAAAAACCAAACTCTCAAAAAGTACACAGTACACGACATAGCTCAACAAGCATTCAATAACTTACAACACTGTTCAACAATGGTGGATCACCTACATGAGCCATATGCACCGTGATACAACGTAAATTTAGCAAAGTTTCCTTTGTTGAACCCGTCACACGGGCATCAAACTCAAAATAAATAATTCTCTGCGGAGAATGTCTGCATTGTACATGCATGACTTCAGGTGAGGTATCGACAGTCTTACGGCTGGGAACGTTGGCCGCGCTTCAGAATTGTCCGAGAAGCTCTAACTAAACTAAAACGTTTTACTGGAATATAAAGTTTCTGTTTGAGCCGCTCATGAATAAAACATGAAGGAATTTTTAAAGCGCAATTTTATTATGCACAAAAACACCACCGCGCAAGGCCATCGCATGCTATTGGCCGCACATACAATTGGTGAAAAATGAGATTATTTAATTAAAAATTTCGAGGTTTGGTTGGGAAATTCCAGCACGGTCTGCGGGGATGTAATCTTCATGCAAATTAAGTGGAGCTTATGAACTGTCAATAAAATTTCCAAGGAATTATAATACACCTTTGTGCCGCGGAATAATAACTTTCTTCAAATTGGTTTTCCTCTTATACATATAGAGCATATACATATACATACAGGGTGGAGAAAAAGTCCCGGAACCCCTAACTAACTTCTGAATGGTTTGAAATAGAGAATTAAAATTTACAGGGTTACAATGGTGTCAAACAATCTACCAGATGACACTAAAAACACCCATTTTCCTGTCCCCTGTGGGCGTGGGGAAGGAGGGGGGCGACATAATTTTAGATGTATTGAGTGGTCATGTGAGGGTTCATTTGAAAGGTTTTTTCGAGACAAAAACAACGCGATAACGCCGACGTCTCTACGACTTCTTTTCGCAGAGTTATGGCCCTTTACGACAAGGACGTCGTTCCCGTGTTTCCTTTGCGGACACGTGTGGATATGGTGCAGTAGGAAGGCTAGTGCGATGTGCAGGTACCAAATAATAATAAAAACAAGAGAAAAAGCAATTTTCTTACTTATGAATCAAAAAGATTTAATGGTTTTTTTAGTTTTTCCTATTCCTACCCCTACAGTCAAATATGTCATATCTTTCTGAACAAGAACGAATATGTCTTTTGATGATGAGAGGCTGTGGCGATCGGGTGAGATCGTACAGTGATGTGAAGCAGCTATTCAATGATACATTTCGCAATGAAGGTACTCCCATTTCAAAATCAACAGTCCACAGAACGATAACTAATTTCCACCAAATTGGAAGTGTTAAAAATCGTCCAGTATTAGGTAGACCGAATACGGCTACAACCCCAGAAAAATCGATAGAAGTTCTACAATCCTTCATTGGAAATCTACATGATTTAAGTCGAAAAGTAGCTCTGGACCATGATATCGATAAAAACTCTGTTCTTAAAATACTAAGAAAGAATAAATTTCATCTCTATAAAGTTCATGTTATGCAAGAGTTAAATGAAGATGATTTTGATAGGCGAATTGAATTTTGTTAGATAATGATGGAAAGAGTTGACGACAATCTTAACTTTATATCATATATTGATTTCTCAGATGAAGCAACATTTCAGTTAAATGGCAACGTTAATCGGCACAATTGTATATTCTGGTCAGACACAAATCCTCACTGGATAGAAGAAACACATACGCAATATCCAGAAAAGGTGAATGTGTGGGCAGGCATTCTCAACAATGCTATTATTGGTCCATTTTTCATCGATGTAAATTTAACAGCTGCGAAGTACCAGAATCTACTGAGAGGTGAAATTGTTCCAGCAATACAAATAATCGTGGGGAACAATTTTGAGAATACATGGTTACAACAAAATGGTGCTGCGCCGCATTACGAAAGGACCGTCCGTCAGTATTGTAACTCTCCGCGGGGGGTACCCGGAAAATGTATAATCGGAGGAATCCGGAAACACCGGACTGAATTCTTACGTGAATTTCCCAATAGGAAAAATCTCTTACCTAAAACTCCGGGGAGTTTTCATGATATTTGGCTCGTGATGTGATCGTCTATTAGTGGTAGGACCCTATGATTACGTTGTTTTGTGTTTCGAAGTAACCCTGTTAGTTCGTAGGCGAATTACCGATTGAGAGTTATATCTTAATTTACCTCTAGGTGGAAATGGCATAGCTATGGTTCGCAGAATACACTTTGGGTGTCTCAAAACAACTAAGGGGCACGCCTATCTTTATCTCGTGAATGAAAGGTTTGAATATTATAGATTTTAGTTCCGTTTCGTTTATGGTGAATATTTGCGTTGTCTAGAAAGAGGAAAAGGAAAGGAAAGGGGGGGACTGGTCGGGCCCCTCCCCGCCCGCCAGGTGGTGTACTACCTGCTTAAACGCTTTGACTGAAGGTCCAACACCTCTGAAGGAGGTTGGAGATTGCTACTCAATCACAG
>JAWQRP010004770.1:0-11469 GCA_033557875.1 Quadriops clusia | reverse complement strand
CTCAATAAAAAAAATATTGTATTGTTTGTACATATGTACATACATGTTGTTGTTTAACCCGGATTTTCGATATGTCGGATCGGCCGCGGTCCCGGCTAGTCCGACTTAACGAGGTTGCACTGTATATATAGGGTTACCATATTTCTGAAAATTCAAACCAGGACCGACTGTGGACGTTTCAATTTATCGGTGATAAGTCGGGTAATATTTGGTGACAAAAAAAAGTCATCACTTACAATTTCATGATTTGTATGGTTAAATCTGAAATCTCGCATAAATATCACTTTTATTTTGACTCGAAAATACCTAACCGGGTCGGGACGCCGGGACATATGCCTAAAACCGGGACAATCCCGGTCAAACCGGGATATATGGTAACCCTAACTATATATATATAATTCTTTTTAGACCCGCAAAAAAGACTAACATTATTTCTTACAGGTGTTCCATGGAGCAGAACATGACATTCAATGGTTACAAAGAGATTTATCCCTTTATGTCGTCAACATGTTTGATACCCACCAAGCCGCTAAACAATTGAATTATACCCGGTTGTCGCTGGCTTATTTATTAAATCGATTCTGCAACATTATGCCAAACAAACAATTTCAACTGGCTGATTGGAGAATTAGACCTTTACCAGCTGAACTTAAAACTTATGCCAGGGAAGACACACATTACTTACTTTACATATACCAAAGACTTGTCAACGAACTTGTGGAAAAAGGAATCGGTGACAATTTATTACAAGCAGTTTACAAAACTAGCACAGATGTTTGCTTGAAAAGATATCTCAAGCCTATTTGGTCTGAGGAAAGTCATCTGGAGTTTTACCGGAAAGGTAAAAGGATGTTCGATAATCGGCAAATGTTCGCTCTGAAGGAATTGTATAAATGGCGTGACAGTATCTCTAGAGAAGAAGATGAAAGTACAGGATATGTCCTACCGAATCATATGTTGTTTCAAATTTCTGAATCTTTGCCTAAGGAGATGCAGGGTATTGTTGCTTGTTGTAACCCAGTTCCCCCTCTCGTTCGCTCCAATTTGTTGGTACTCCACCAAATTATATTGCGAGCTCGAGAACAATCTGTTCAGAAAGCGATAATGAAGGAAGATGCTAGAAGCCGTGGTAATACTGAGAGAGTCTCAAAATTGAATATTGATAGTCCATTACATTGTCCTCATGATTTAACGAAAGTGCAGGAATTCCGAGATGATTTACCTACACTCTTAGGTAATCCGGAGATGCAAACTTTGAGGATATTGAAGGAGATTATAAGTTTAGAAAAGAAAAAATCTCAAGTTTCTTTGTTTGATTTTACAAATTCTAGTGAGGTAAATAATTTCAATAAATGCCATACGTGTACTGATTTTTGTCCTACTTATTTTATCAAATATTTTCTAGGGTGAATCTGGAAAAAATACTAAGTTACAGAGTCTTAAATTCTTGGGCCCCTATGAAAGATACAAATTAATGAAACCATTTCTTCAAGCTGAGGAGGAAAAAGCAGAGAAAGAAAAAGCAGAGCAAAAAAAAACAGAGAACGAAAATGAGGAATTGGCTAAATCTACCCCTACGACGACTGAGGCACCTCCAGATTATCATGCTATAGAGAATCATTTAGCATCTGTAAGTTCAGTCACATATAATGTTGGGCATATTCCCGTGTAAGACTTGTTTAATATTTTCGCTGTTATTTATAGGTTCGTGAACATTTTGAAAAAGTGAAGAAGAGTAACCCAGAATCAACAGATGCAGCAAATGAAATAATTAAACAATCCAGTAACATGCCGGAAACGCTAGCACTTCAAATTCCAGAATCATCAAACCGTGGGCAACGTTGGAAAAAAAGTCTCGTTCAAATGGGCGGAAAAAAGAGGAAAAGGAATTATATTAATTACAATACTGATGGTGCGCAACAGATGAATAATATCCCTGGGCAAAATTTAGAAACAGCAATGCCAAACTTCTTTCAGCAAAGTCAGAAAAAGGCCAGGAAGCGAAGTAAGAATTGTTTAATGTTACCATAAATGATATTCCTTAAATCATATTTTAAAATTTTATTTTTCAAAATTTCTTTTTTCTCTTTAATATCAGATCGAAAAGCAAATAATGGGCAAAATAATGAAGGAACCATTGAGCCAGACAATAATGGTCCAAATCAAAATGAATTACACTCAAATGAAGAAGGCAACCCAAGACAGACTCCCAGTAGAAAAGAAAGGAAAAGGAAATGGATCGAGCAAAATAAAACTTATAGAAAAAACTGGTGCCAAGGAGGGGGTAGTGATGGTCCACCATCAGAAAAACGATTCAATTCATTCGATTATTCTAGTGTGGACTATAGACAATTTCAAGGAGGCGCCAAGGCTGTGAATACAGGAAATGCTTTCAGTGCAAAATGGAAAGGAAAGGTAAGTTAATTTTCTTTTTTGTCATATGAAATGTATAGGAATGGTATTGCTTTTAGGGTAAAAATAAAAACAAAGGCGGAGGAAAACAACAAAATCGATCTTTTTCGTTTAATTTCCAAAGTAATAAATAAAGTTAAATACAATGTATATGTATATGTGTAGATAAATTAATTCTAAGCATAAATTGAAAACTGAAACAGTCATAATTTGTGAAATGAAATTTAATTTTTATTAACAGAGTGGATGTCAAAATTTTATTTCTTATGGATTACATTATGTTATGAATGTAATAAAATAAATTTTTGTGAAAAGATTGCTTTCTTCTACCTTTCCAATTTTGAATAATTGTCTTCAGTAAATACTCAAGTCTATAACGTATTATTTTATATGTATAATAATATATCTATACAATTTGCGTTGTAATAATAAATAAGGTAACATTATTGATTCTTTGGTTATGTGTATGAACTTAAAGCTCATTAAATATTTTTCTTTCCCTTCCTATTCTCTTAATTTCATTGCTGGAAGAGGTTTCGAGTTTCTCACAAATGTAGCTATAACGGTAACCACAATCGGAACCCTTGTAGTTATATGTCCTCAAGGCAGGATCGTATGCCAATCTTAAACATCGTCCATCTCCAGCGATTTCACTTCCGGGGTTTTTCTTATTAGGTTTTCCTTTCGTAGGAACTGGCCTTGCGGAATTGCTCCAAATCCAAAGCAGACCAGGGTTTAAGCCTCCTGTCCAGAAATCTTTACCTTTTAAATGTCCATTGGTTTGAATGAAAGCTACAACATCTTGGTTTTCTTCTATTGTCTCCATTTCCGCCAAAGTGGCCCCCATATTCTTACAGGCTTGGCTAGCAGCCTTCCAATCCATTTCCCTTCCGGCATTGTTTGAGAAGAAGTAACAATTTGAGCCTACTCTGTTGAAGTTGTTTGGACAAGGTTCTGAAATGAAATTTTTTAGATTATCTGTCTTTCAAGTTAATTGATTTTAATTTTGAGCTTGAGGGGAAGTTGAAAATAATATTCAAGTATGTTTGAAGCAGACCTTGATCAGCTCTGTTTCCTGCCATCATATAGTACATCATTTCCTCGACTCTTCTCAGTCTTTTTTCCATAAAATCGACTCTGTAGACAAGTTTCTCGATGGCTCCTAATAAGTAAAGATCTGTCTCAGACACTTGTCTACCAGGAGGCTTATTAGTAATTTTCCCAGGATTTGACATTCCTGCAGAGATCTTGCTTTCTTTTTCAATGTCGTTGGTAATATTATCGATTCTTTTGTCTGGCACGATGTAATCGCCACTGATTGGTATTTTCAGCACACGTTTTACTCTATAAATAAATGTTTGTGGAAAAATGATTTTTTAAATTAATTTCCTGGGTAACCTAGGTCTTTAAATAAAAATCACTATTTTCTCGTCATTTACTTTTATTACTAACATTTCGCATCATGTAGGCTTCTTCAGAATATACTTTTGTTTCATCCAAAAATTTTCACCATAATTTAATATTTTAATATGTAAGGATAAGATAGTGAATGTTAAATTATGGTAAACATTTTTTGAATGAAACAAATGTGTACCCAGAAGAAGTCTACAAACATTAGACGAAACTTTAGTAATAAAAGTGAATGAAGAGAAAATAGTGATTTTTATTTAAAGACCTAGGATACCGAGGAAATGAATATGAAAATTTGAATTATATATCTCGGGAAAAAAATCAATAAAAATGAAGGAAAATTATTTTAAAGATTTGTGAAAAATTTAAGAGTAAATAAAGGTGTAAATATTTTTTTAAGTAGGGTTGCACTTTGTTAACTAAAATTTACCTGCGACTAGTTAATGTCCATTCCTCCAGAAGGGGCCCCCATATCCCATTTTCCGTCCAAATAGCCGGGTTATCTTCATCTTGTTTAATAATGTTAGAAGCATTTAGATAAGTACAAAACCCATCGTTAATAAGAAATAGAAAATAAATCATAATAACTTTCATTATTATAAATATGTATTTGATATCAGATTACTAATCAATTATTGATCTTCGCAGTGAACCGGGTCACGGGTAAACTTGAACTGTTTTGGTAGTTCCTTATGATGCGGACGCTAGTAAGAATTACTCTCTCTTCTGAATGCATAATTGGTTAAATGTTCGAACGCACATCGAATGTTTGTTATTGCTTTTTAATTTCTTTTGGACAAATACATAATCTTAGCGATTAAAGCAATTTTGTTACGACATATTCTCAGTTAACAGGGGCTTCTACGGATATTTTCAACTAATTTCTTTTGTGTTTGAGATCCGGTATAATGACCGGCTGACCCACTTTTCTTCGGGCGCTCCGGGAAAGTACCATGAGTGCGGGTTTTTGTGGTTGCCGGATTACTCATTCATTGTGAAAAATCGGCGAAGGAGGAATAGCAGAGAGGGAGAGGTAAAACTACTTTCGTTCGTATGCAATACCCCTCTCGCATGCAAATTCGGTGATTCCTTTCTCGTTTCTCCAAATGAGCATAAATCTGCTGCTTCTTTTGGTTTAACATTTTATGTTCATCGCCATCATCATCAGCTTATTTTATCTATAGTCGAATGTAAGCATTCCTCAGTTTCAACGATCGACTTCAGGTTTTTTCAGTCGTTTCAGTTCACCATTCTACGATTTTTCTTATCCATTTTGGTTGTCTGTCATTCATGCAATATGTACCGCCAAACTCCACTTTGTTATGCAAATTATTTGTATAAGGTCTGTTATCTTTCATCTTCGTCTTATTTGCGTGTTAGTTAAGAGATTTTGAAGCTTGATATCAAAACGGCAGTTCTGCTATGGCATTATAGTAATTGAAAGTTTTTGTATTTATTGTGTTAAATTAAAAAAAAAATTTGTTTGAGAAATTTTTTAATTGATCAAATACTGCTCAGATTGAATAAACTCTTCTATATAAGGCAGTTTTCATATTCTAAGAGTTTTTCTGGATAATTTGAATATTTTAACAAATTTGTTCCTAGTTTCATGTGTCAACCAAGAGTAGAGCATTCGTCTCTTTTCGGTAGCTAAATGATGCATCTCAAAACTGTCATAAATAAAGTGCATAAACATGATTTTAGATAAGAAACTTTTCCTGTGTTAAAAATGATCAAAATACATAAAAAGTATGTAATTATAATTTACAGTTTTAGTGAATTTTCATGTTTTATTGATTCTTCTCGCTGTTATAATGAAAGAGAATGCAACCCAGACGAGTGTCAATTTTAAAAGGTTGTAAGATATTCGCGATACTAATAAAGGGAAATATCTAACAAATCTTATGTCTAAAAGCACCCTTTTCGAGATTTTTGAGCTTTCCTGAAAGCTCATATACAGAATTATTACTGCAAGTATTTTATGTGCAGATAGTTTTTAAACTAATTGGAGCTTCAAAATATAATGGATATAGAATAAAGGCAGAAAGTGAAGTACAATTTAAAAAAAAACCTATTAACAAAATGGTATTGCTAAAAAAATAAGCACATATTAGATATTTTCAAAAATTTTATGAAAAGTCAATAATGACCTTTGCGTTGACTTAATTTAGGCCCTTTATTATGTAAAATGAATATGTACTTAATTTGTAACGTACAGTCACACAACCTTTATAATATACACCCTTATGGTATAGACGTATAGATAACCAGAAGCAATGATGATCTAAGTGACAGTGTATGTCATATTAATGTCTGGTTGCCTAATTCCGTATGTTTTATTTCTTATTTATCGTACCTTTTAATCACTGACGTCAACTTCTTCACCTTTTTTTCGTTCTTCTATCTGGTCTTCTTGCCACAATATATATTTGAACATCTTGTTTCTTCTTGATAAGTTTGTTTGATTTTAGCTAGGTTTTCATTTTCTTTATTACATTCAGAAATATTGTATTTTAAAAAAAATACTGCTATCTAAATACTTGAAATAAGGTCGTACATTTGTTTGTTAAAATTTTAGTGGTCTAAAGCAGGGACTCACAAAAAATCAACAAAATACATTCAAGAACTACGATACATGAGCCTATATTGCGAGGTAGTCGCATTTAATCTGAACAAGGTTGTTAGGGCAAAGAGGATGAAAGCACATCCGATTAATACTAACACTTTTTATTATGTAATAAAAATATTAGAAAATATAACTATTCTAAAAGTTCACTAAAATAAAATATTTACAATAATAACATAACAATCGCTTAATTGTAATGATGAAACAAAGAAAGAGCATTTTAAAAATGTTAACGTATATGAAATAAGGCGGACTTTTAACGTTGACTGTCTTTATAAACATACACTGATTTATCATAAAATAATTAGTTAAAAATAGTAGAAAAGCTAGAAATGGCAGGAGAGTACACTATTAATGCCAATGAAAAATGTTTGTCAAAAGATGGAATACACATTTTTTATTATCCTAGATTCCAGAAAGAGAAGAGTGAATATGCTCCATTGTTATGGTATGATAATAAACTTTATGCTGAGGGTCCGGCAAGACTTTATCACAGGAATGTCATACTTCTAAAATACGCATTAAACTAAAGTTGTAATGATAATTAACATTTTGGGAAATCTATAATAAATACAACATTTTATTTATTTTTACAAAAATGACGCACTTTAGAAATAAACGGTTAAATTGGAATTTTCGGTGAGTTTCGGCTGGTGATCCATGTTGTTCAGATTGTCCATGCTGTCGGAATCGGTCTGAAATATTATTCATCCTTTAGTTTTTTTGATTATCGTTTAAACAAATTATGTACTTCTACAACTTATTTTGTATACAACTTAAGTAAGTACCTATTCTATTTATAAATTATTTCTTCTATATACGATATTTATATGTATGTACATACATTTCTCCATACCTTATCATCATTCCAACTAAGTTTCTTCACCCTGGTAGACATAGCAGCATGAGGCCAATTGGGAGGCTGTGGGGCCGGATGCACCTTAGGGCTAGGTATTCTAGATTTAACCAAATCGCTAGGGATGCCCCCTATAGCTGTAGCTGTTGGAGATCTACCCCTATCTCCGAACATAGGATTGTTCATTTTCTCAGCAATGCTCGGGGTGGATTGAGGCTTTTCCGGGGTTAAAGAGGGCAATTCCTCGCGTGATGACCTCCTTTTCCTATATGCATACATAACATAAATTGATAGGCTACAGCAAGAAATATTAAAATTGATGCGTTAAATTAGCATTATACCCTGTGCTATAATCCCCTTCAGTTTTTCCTGACATGCCTTTGCTACGTATGTTTTTCATACTGACACAACAGGAATGTATGCAAATTTATTTGCATAAGCCATGTGCTGATTACCCTACTTTTGGAGCACAAATTGAAATAATTTTACAGGGCAACGTACCAACTAGAGAGGACGAAAGAATTACAAAGCGCTTAGTGCATGTAACTGTTTTTACACAAATATTTGCCATCTTAAGATGATCACGAATAGTAATTTTGTGCCAGGAGAGTGAAGAGGATATATAGGGCGTTCGTGCTGAAATGTTTAGACTCTAAACTTTAGAGTGTTACTTTTTAAACGCGTTTATAATTGAAACGCACGTGACATTCCCAAGCCGTCGATTACCTGGAATTATTCCAGTGAAATACCAAGCCACACAAAAGCACAGTTTTGGCCCATATTTCGCTCTTATTGCAGCAGCAATTCGCTTATAATTAGGATCGTTAATTTCATTATTGCTATTCTTATGGCCGGCAACATAGGTGCAAAGCGTGCGATGAAAGGTGCAGGCCATTTAAAATAATTACGAGACTTTAGTCTTCGCGGAATCGTGCGTTCCCATTATTTTGTTTAAACAATGGGGCCCATTAATTTTTCCACTTCGTTAAAAATGCCTTAAAATTAATTCGTGATATATCGAAGTGTGTCATATGGTCGCCATGTGAAATGGACGGTGTAGCCCCATTTTTTATTTCAGTTTCAAATATGAGTAAAACGATTTTTGACTCAAGTTGAAACGAGGAAAGGTACTTTCTTGACGGATATTTTTCATTCAGAAATAAAGAACGACATAAAAGAAAAACAGAATATGTGTTAGGAAATAATATGCAACCAGATTGAGTCTCAATATGAAAGGATAAACAAACAAGTCAGAAAAATGAAACAAATTGTCTAGGTTATGATTGAATCGGTACTATGATATGACTTTGGATAGTTAGAGGAGAAGTAAATATAGGAACAGAAATGGACTACCTAAGAAGAAGTACATCAAGAATGGAATGAAGGCGAAATGAAAAAATATATTAGCATATATGTAATGGATATTTAACACTTACGCTCGACAAATGTATGCAATAAGCAGCGCTATAACGAAGGCTAGGATTAAGAGAACTGCTCCTAAACCAGCCAACAGTAAAGGACCTCCGTTGTGATTCCTGCTGGAAGTGACCCCAACAGCATTGACTTCTCCAGGAAAATGCACAGTTACGGGGACACTAGATCTTCTTGGAGGGTTTCCGCTGTCTGTGGCTATAACGGCGAAATTAGCCACTCCCGAGTATTCTTTTAATTCCTGCAGCCTCAATTCGCCATTCGGAGTGATGAAGAATAAGGAAGCGTTTGCTCCAGTTAGCGTCAATGAAAGTTTATCATTCTTATCGCCATCAGCAGCTTCGACTCTTCCTATGAAATCGTTGTGTTGTTCCGCTACGAAAAACTCGTAGTGAGGATAACGAAACCTCGGTTCCCATTCGTTGGCGTCCTCTACCGATATGTTAACAACGCAGGAATCGTTCTGCAGAATAAATCCATATAAATAATACATGTAAGGTGTATAAGTAATGCAAATAACAACTATACATAACTCAAATAACAACAACATCAACACAAATTACAACTGAACTTATTAACTATACTTATACATTTTTTTCCAATTAAAAAAAACTATTTACAGACTGTTTCATTCTCAGCTGAGCAGAGGATTTATTAAGTTAAGTTAAGAGCTAATATCTAATTACAAAAGTTTCATGGCAGTAGGGAAATTATCTTCATAAGATAGTTTTGCTCTCCTAATGTAATCTTTGCCTTATCTCCAATATAACAAGCAAAAATTTTTGTTTTACAATTATAGACATGAAAACTTACGGTGATTCCATCAGTAGCGAAGACTTTGAAGCTATATTCGCTCCTCTCTTCATAGTCCAAGCGTTTCTTCAAACTAATTTCCCCCCTAGGATTTAAACTGAACGTTTTGAGCATACCTTGCTCTGAAACAAAGTACCTCAAAGACTGCCTGGGCCTGTTGTTGGTCAAAGTTCCTATGATGGTGCCTGGTGGCAAAGATTCGGAAGCAGCTATGTGAAACGTATGTTTGAGGAATCGCAACCCGTGCCCATTGTCCCTAGAAACCGTTAAAGTAGCTAAAGCGTATCTATCGGGGTTATCGTTTTGTGTAGCTCTAATCACTAAAGTAGCAGGGTTTTGCAGATCGTTCCCATTCAAATCTCTGGCCAGGGATACTTTTCCTGTATTCCGACTTAATTTGAAGTAAGTATAATCAGTACCGATGCCGTTAAACGTGTAGAAAACCGGGGCATTTATCCCTAAATCCTGGTCGAAGGCTTTGATTTCCCTAGGTTTTATGTTAAGTACACCTCCTTTGGAAGCAGGTTCTGGTAAGATAGCTGTATATCTATCATCGAGAAACCTAGGATTTTGATCATCCGCATCAACTACGTGAACTGTAAGAACGGTATCTGAGCTTCTTGGCGGTTCCCCATGATCTAGTGCCCTGATGTTAACATCAAAACTCCTTAGGCTCTCGAAATCTAACGGTTTCTTCAACACCAAAGTTCCTTCTAATTCGTTCTCAAACTCAAAGTAATCCGAGTTTGTCCCAGGAAGCACCGAATACCTCACGCTGGAGAAGGGTCCTTGCTGGTCTGCGTCAACAGCATGAACCCCTTGAAGCACCCTCGTACCAATCACGGTCACTTCCGAAATATTTAGCACATAAGGAGCGTTTATAAAAACCGGGGCGTTGTCGTTCGCGTCAGTCACGCGAATATTCACAGGAATCACAAAACCCGGGTCTAAGGTATGCAAGCGTTCGCAAATGAGGTTTATGAAGACCGAGGAAGGTCCATCGATACCCTCTTTGTCCAGTCTTCGGCGCAGTGTTAAATTGCGGGTTCCTGAGGAGATGGCAACTGGACTGTCCGACTCCTGGAGGTGTAAAGCGATGTTTCCTCCAGGTCTTGGGTCTCCATGGACGCGGACCTGGCCAATTGAGGACCCGATGGGGAGGTCTTCCGAGACGAAGAAACTTTCGGAGGAAGCTCCGTTTTCTAGATAGCACCTGTTGTCGGATAGACCTGGGAGGCAAAGGACACAAGTACAGTATCAACGTAAACATACAAATAAGTACAAAATTATGACTATTCGATGAAGCAGTCGCCTAAGAACAAACTGTCATGATGAATAATATTTTGTCAGATAAATTATAGACTGAAATTGTCGTACATTCTGTTATAAAACCCATTTAAGTAGTGAAATAAAAGCAATTGAAATAATGAAATAGTTGAAACTACATGTAGGTATTCCAAAATTGTTATTGAAGAAAATCAGCATGGGCCCAATTTAGGCAACCAGAGGTACATTGACAACGATCCTATTTTGTTTTTGTTTAGGTACGTACCTATCACAACGAGAATGTAGCGATAATGTAGAGACCGCACTAACATTTTAAAACTAATTCCTGTAAGTATTTTTCATTTTAATTTTGTGTTCTTATGCATTTCTTCTTTTTATATTGTTTTTGAGTTGTTTGGACCACTATTCTGTTGCCCAGAAGTTTTAGCTTTGGAGGCTGGGTCTTGGAGTCAACTATCTTATAGGTTGGGCGTCAGGTTGCAGAAAAAGTGATTACCTATATAAAGTGATATCCTAATTTATATTCCTAGATCAACAGCACCTATTATAAGATATTAGAATAGTTTTAATAAGACACTATAATAACTCGCAGTTTGTAATATCTGGAAAGCCCACGTACTCAGTTTTCAACAAA
>JAWQRP010004769.1:0-11469 GCA_033557875.1 Quadriops clusia | reverse complement strand
TTTTTCCTTTAAAATGATATGTATAACATTTTTGGATGGTCATTAAGCTCTGAGTTACAGAGTCTTGAAAATGACCGAAATTTTTGCTCGCTCGTAGGTGTTCCCTTAATTTTGCAGGCCAGTGTATGTTTAGTAAAATGAAATAAATAGTTGCAATTAATTATGAAGATTGAATGTTTAACTTTCGCTCAGTTTAACATGTTTATTTTTCGGTTACTAAAAATCTAGCAACAGGTAGTAGACTTCAAGATTTTGCCCATACAGTATAATTTTTCTAATTAACGTTTTGTAATTTCATTATCGATACATCACGAAATTCTCCAAAATGTCAACTTTAAGTTCTTTATATTTCTGATTTTATATTATACATACATAAAACTGAATACTACTAATTGTATGCGTGAGGATGCTCAGATGTTTAAATGAAATATGAAATTAAAAAATAATTTAAATAAAATGTTGCACAATGCAATATATATTTTGTAGTGCTTGTACATTTTAAATTTTGTGTTTATTTAAACGCCAAAGCGCCAACAATTTGTTTGAAAAGCAACAAAAACAACATTTCAAACTCTACAGCAGGCCCTTAAGGATTTAAGTCCACCCTCTTCGTCACATAAATCCGCCCCGCGCAGAAAAACTTTGACACCTTCAACCTTTTAATTTCACCCTCCCGTAATGGAACAAAAAAAAAACAATTAGCATTTACGCGCGAAAAATGCGGTTGGGCGAGGGTTGCTGGAATGGAGAGTGCGAATGGTATGAGAAGTAGGAATTGGATGAGAAGTAGAAATGGGATGAGAAGTAGGAATGGGATGAGAAATAGGAATGGGATAAGAAGTAGGAATAGGATGAGAAATAGGAATGGGATGAGAAGTAGGAATAGGATGAGAAGTAGGAATGGGATGAGAAATAGGAATGGGATGAAAAGTAGGAATAGGATGAGAAATAGGAATGGGATGAGAAGTAGGAATAGGATGAGAAGTAGGAATGCGATGAGAAATAGGAATGGGATGAGAAGTAGGAATAGGATGAGAAATAGGAATGGGATGAGAAGTAGGAATAGGATGAGAAGTAGGAATGGGATGAGAAGTAGGAATGGAATGAGAAATAGGAATGGGATGAGAAGTAGGAATGGGATGAGAAATAGGAGTGGGATGAGAAGTATGAATAGGTGAGAAATATTAACGGCATGAGAAATATGTATGGGATGAGACCATGAAAACCGGAAAGCAAAAAATTTAGTGAGAAATAGGAAAAGTGAAAATAATAACAGACAAAAACTTAAAGCTGCGGAGAAATTTAAAAATGGGACGATAATATGATTACCACGTATAAATGAAACGGCTACACGCTGGTGGAACTGGTGTGAGACAGTTGGTGTGAGGCGGTTGGTGTGAGGCAGTAGGCGAACACCAACCAACTAATGCAGGAATTAGTTGTTAGCACTGGAACCTTTGAGCCACCCCCTCGCGCGGCCCGCGAAATATATTTCCGAGTTTGAATTATATAGATTCCGGTGGTAAGCCAAGAGGATAATTACCCGGAGGGCGAGGAACTGGCAAAAACGCAAGAAGCCGCGCAAAGAGAGTGGCGTAAAAATGTTTATGGTTTTTTAACTCCCGTTTAATGTCGCCGAATGAATTACCCAGGTGTAATATATCTATTTAAGGGCGGTCGGAGCCAGGAAACTGCTTGAATTATACATAGCCCGGAGCCAGCACTACTTTACACAAGATTTCCCCCTGAAAAATGCATACTTCAATTAAAACTTCGAATGTATCATTCCGACGAGGAGAGTCTTGTTTTGCTTTTTGGGGCCTTTTGTTTGGCTGAGTTATCCTTTGTGGCGCGAAATTAGGGGCTGCAGGATTCGACGAAAATTTGCGCTACGAAACGGATCGCACAGTTTGCTACAACGGCGTGTACAAAGAGTTGGTCCATCGAGCCGGATCACGACCCAGCAAATAGCAAACAATAAGAAAAAAGGTTTTTAGCGCACAAAAACATCCGTTGGAATTTTTCCATCTCATTAACAATGCTTCTGTGTTCGTTCCGCTGCCCGTGAAAAAAACAACCCCCTCTCCTCGGAAAAGCTGCCTTGAAAAACCAAGCCCGAAGGGACTCCCGTACTGGAAAAAAAACACCCTCGTTTCCAGAAATTAATTTGACTATGTGATATTTTGCCCCAGGCCACCCCCTGTCACCCCTAATTCCATCAGAAGGATCATATGCATCCAACAATCTTGATGAGTGACCTTTCTCTCTCCCCCTCGTTGCTCACTTCTTTCAGCGCCAATGTCCTGAACAAAAACCGCAATGAAAAGTGAAGATAAACATTAAACCTAATGATTTTAATTTCACCGCCAGTAGATTACCCTCTTCCGGATTTTTCCTTCAGCATCGTCGATGCAGCCGACCGCCTTTTGAACTTTATTAATCTCCCTTTCCACCCCTTGCCTTTTATTGTTTTCCCCGGGTCATTTCAGCCTAATAAATCCCAATTAAAGTTATTTCATTGCTTGAAAACTTCGGAGCAAAAAGTGCGTAATAAAAGAATCGTTAAAAGGGTGTCTTTATTACTTTTATCGATTGGATTTCTAAGGCGTCGCGGTGATCTCTTTCTCTCGCTACACCCTCCCGCTTATCATCTCTTTCTATGATGTTCTTACATGAAAAACACAATAAAAAACTCAAGTTGCAAATTATCACGAAGAAGTAAACAAAGTTCCCAATTTATTTTTATGCAATGTGCTCATTCATATAAATATTTTTTTATTTCAGTGCATATACGGATGCTACGTACATTCGGCCATCCTGCCCACGTTCCACCGAAGATGCTACTGGCTGTTACAGGTGAGCAACCCTTCAAGCCTCTTCCCCGAACACCTTACAACATCTAATCTAATTACCAGGGGCAAAGTGCTTTTTTATGTTACCAGGGCCCGTAAAAAATAATCTCCTCGGGCACGAAGCGCTAACAGAAAAATTAATGTTTACCCAAACTGCTTTAAAGGGTCAACTGATAAGTGGCCTTTTATGATTTAGGTACCCATTAGTTTATTTGTGATTAATTCCGTTATTGCATGTCCCCGCTAATTTTACTGTTTGTTGAGACTGATTATTTGGTTAGCCGAATGTGGATTGGAAGATTTTCCACCCCGATAATCGTCCTTAAGACGCTTGGAGCACGTAACGTCCAGGACGACTATTTACCTTCAATTCTGTTCCCCGGCATTTTAACTTTTGACACTACTGTGAAAATACAGGGTGGTTTATTCTTGCCGATAGGAGGATTACGGGTTTATTGGTGGAAATAGAATAAATGTGTACTTATTGTATAAATATTATTTTTATTATCGGTCATATAATTATGTTGCTAGCAGTTTTATTCATTGTTAGGTATATAATTATGTACCTAGCTTTTTCAGTCAGAGGATAATAACTAAAAATGTATTAACATTAAATACAAACTTCATAAATGTTACAAGCCAACTAGTAAAGGTTATTAGCACTTTATTCCTTCGATATTAACTTGTATAAACAGATATTTTCAATACACCCCAATTTTAAATTTGCTAAGAGGTGTCTGTAAGAAAGTTTCAAATTTACACGCATATCGAATTAACTACCATTTCTCTTCGTAGAACCCAGATATAGTGTTGGTTCACTACCTCAACGTGCCCTATCCGGATGACAACAAACTCTCTGTAATTACCCCGAACCTGGCCCTGTGGGCCGATAAGAAAGAGTGGACGAAGGATGAGCTGGTCTCGCAGCTGAAGCCCATGTTCTTCAGCGAAGACGAGCCTGATCTCAACAACGAACTAGAAATATCTGTGAGTATCCCCCAAGTGCCCAAATTCTTCTTCCCGCTAAAGATTGATAAAAATTTAACATTTAATGCTTTCAGAAATTCAAATTGCAGACCGCCGAGACCGTTGAAGCAATCGTGACCCAGCTGATGGAGAAGCAGAGGATAGCCAGACAAGCTGCTTTGGTTAAGCAGTTGGAATGTGGCTGCCCTGATTCCACCTGTGCTGATGGGAAGACTTGCTCGCACCCCATGAGGCGGATCACTGCAGCGAAAGGCGAAATTAACTCGTCCCTGCCGTCCTCCATCGTAAATTCGAGGCCTCCGAGTAACGCAGACAACAATCAAGTGTCGTCCACCACCGGATCGGGGTCCATGCTCCTAACCAACAATCACACCCCTCGAGTGTACACCAGGGACTCGAGGAATCAACATGGGGCGACCACCAGCCATGGGGCCACCAGCTCCACGGCAACTCCTCCTCTCGTCCTGAGCCTCTCGCAGATCCAAGGAGGAGGAGGCCTCCTCATACTAAACAGCAATTCCCAAGCTTCCAGTAATTCCGCACACAAGTCTTTAGTTACTCCCGTGTCCGTAGCTAGCTTCGTTTGTAGTACGAATAACGCCAGAGGTGTTCAAAAGAACGAAACCCACAAAAACCCCCCATTGATCCTCAAGCAAGAGGCTATGGACACCAATTGCTGCACCACCAACTCGGTTTGCCCCACGAACGTCCAGGCGACCGTCAACGGGAAGATCATCAGCCAGCGGGAAGCCAAGATGGAAATCAGCAACGATGGCCTAAGACAATCAATGTTCGAAGGGTTGACGACATACAGCAGGCAAGATCGCAACAACCATCATCATACAGAAATCATCATGTCGAGCACTCCAAGTACACCTTCCAAGCAAATGGACACCAGCCACGAGGACGACTTCAAGCACCACACCTACGGGGACACTGTTGTGCTGCTAGGGCCGGATCCCAGAGGTCGCGACGGGTCTTCCATCATAAACGGGGGCTTCTTCAACGAGACACTTGACTTGTCCCAAGAAGACATTCAAAGAACCCTCTCAGCCAACATGCCATTGTGTTCAACGGAACTAGCGAGCCACCCACAAACCCAACCTGCTATCCAAAGCAGGACAATCATCACCAAACAAGTTCAGCCCAACCCCGTACACACCCTCACCACCGAAATCAACCCCATGGACTTCATAGACAACTGCGACGTGGTCGTTTCCCCAACGCACGTGGTCGACGACGACGTCTTCGTCAATCTGGACGCCTTCGACATGCTGGGGGAATTCCCAGACTTAGAGGTCCTAGACTCGGGACATACCGGTCTTCTAGATGTTCATCCGTCCGAGGGGATGAGAGGGAGCAAGCCCAGCGGAGAGAATGTCCAGGGGAACTTGCCCCCCATGGAAGGATCCGCGAAGATTACAGATTACTCTCCTGAATGGGCGTATCCCGAAGGAGGTGTTAAGGTGCTCGTCACAGGCCCATGGCATTCTTCAGGACCGTACACGGTTCTTTTTGATAATTTTCCTGTACCTACGACTCTTGTGCAAAGTGGCGTGCTTCGCTGCTATTGTCCAGGTGAGCATAATCCTCTGCATGGTTATTTTAGTTCTGTTTCTACTTTAAGTCATATATTTTCAGATTGGTATTATGTAAAGTATGCCACAGAATGGTACTTTTAGTTATATCAAACTGAAATTAATATAATAATATAATCATTGAATATAATATTTAGAGAATTAGTTTCAGATGAATGTGCTGCTTGTTTTTTTTTATGATTGTGTAATTTTGTGGTTAAATTTTTAAATATAGAAACACCCTAATTATCGCATTTTCAACTACCGCGGTTCTTGATTTATTGCGATTTAAAATTTGGTACCAAAATTCGAATTATTGTGGTCAAAATTCGATTTATGGCAACTTTTGTTCCATAAACTTGAGCAATCTGGATTGTCTGTGATGGCACTACATATGCAACCCGCACTA
Organism: Quadriops clusia; assembly: GCA_033557875.1. Taxonomy (NCBI): domain Eukaryota; kingdom Metazoa; phylum Arthropoda; class Insecta; order Coleoptera; family Hydrophilidae; genus Quadriops; species Quadriops clusia. The sequence continues at coordinate 5,644 of JAWQRP010004769.1, read as the reverse complement.
CCCTCATATAGCAAAGTAGACCCCGATTTCTGAACAATATATTGATATCAGTCACTGTTGATATCCTTTCAATAGTTGTCGAACCAATCAACTAACACAAATCGGTTTCGTTTCCATGGTAATTTTTAAAATAGCAAAAGCTCATTGGTTCAATAACTATTCAAAGAATTTCTATAAACACTTATTCTTCTATGGCTCCAAGGGGAGCTAATTTAGGTATTGGCAAATATTTGTTAAAAGTCAAACACTGCAATACTTCAACTGTTGCTTCCTTTCTCTTTCCCTCAAATGATAAAGTGTTTCATATTGTTATTCTTATCCAGTTTTCAATTCTAATGAAATCTTGTTCTTAATCAACAGCACACGAGGCAGGTTTGGCAACATTGCAAGTAGCCTGTGATGGTTACGTTATTTCAAACTCTGTGATATTTGAGTACAAGTTACCACCTAGAGAAGAGCAAGTTACGGCTCCAGAACCCAAAATTGAGCGTTCCAATGACAACCTGTTGAAGTTTACGTTACTTCAACGTCTCGAGGCTATGGATGACAGGCTGCAAATCAAACAAGAACCTACTGATGGAGATGTGGTAGGTTTTTCTGAGGGTATTATTCCATTTAAAATCCTTTAACATGAACAAATGTTATAAATAAATTTAATTTTTTTATTACTCCTATTATTGTCTATCACATTAAATAGTTTTCAATAATGGTTTCTAACTTCATCCTTCATGAACTTTGATACTATCCTATCTGTTGAAATGTAAAGTTTCCCAGGTCAAGATGATATATGATGAATTAGTAGAAATAAAATTCTTAGTACTTTCCTGATAATGTTTTTATTTTTTCGCAAGGCGACCGGTTTAGCCACTAGTTCATGGCTTCTTCAGGCCTTTGTAGTCATTATTCACCTCTTGTTACATTTATATTAACTTTGCAAAATGTTTTCATTATACCTGCTCTCTGAATTTGTTCTATTTTTTGTTTCAATGTTCTTTACAGCTTGACAAATTAAAACCATGGACAGACACGGGAACCCGAATTGTTAATGTCCCGTGTCTGTCCATGGTTTTAATTTGTCAAGCTGTAAAGAACATTGAAACAAAAAATAGAACAAATTCAGAGAGCAGGTATAATGAAAACATTTTGCAAAGTAAATATAAATGTAACATGAGGTGAATAATTACTACAAAGGCCTGAAGAAGCCATGAACTAGTGGCGAAACTGGTCGCCTTGCGAAACAATAAAAACACTGTCAAGAAAGTACCAAGAATTTTATTTCTACTAATTCATCACTATCCTATCTCTTTTTCAGTTTGCCATATTGTCCTTGATCTGGCAAAATTTGATTATCTCTTATGCTGAAAATTTAATTCTTAAATAGCAGCAAATATTTGTTTTACAACATATATATATTTATTTATTTAAGTTAAAAAGTTTATTTAATCCTTACAAAACCTTTTTCCTTTCAGGTTGAAGATACAGCTTTATTCACCCAACCGAACTTCGAAGACCGATTGGTCACCTATTGCCAATCCATGACCTCACGGATTTGGCGGCTTGGAGAAGAGCTGAGTGTCACGTGGTTTGCCAGTCACAGAGGAATGACTCTTCTCCACTTAGCCGCTTCTCTGGGCTACTCGAGGCTAGTCTGCGCAATGTTACACTGGCGAGCGGAAAATTCTTCATTACTGCTTGAAACTGAAGTTGACGCCCTGAGTCAAGACGAAGAAGGAAACACCCCTTTGGTAAGCATCTATTACTAAAAAATCTAGCGTTTCATTATCATAATAATGAAACTAGCGTTTCATTATCATAATAATGAAACTGGCGTTTCATTATCATAATAATGAAACTAGCGTTTCATTATCATAATAAGGATACTAGCGTTTCATTATCATAATAAAGAAACTAATACATCAATAAAAGAATCTAGAACCGATATCCTGTTTTCCTAATAAAACCTATTTCACCAGACTTGGGCCTGCTTGAAAGGCCACACGGAAACTGCAATAATGCTCTACCGATGGAACCACACGGCCCTCAACATCAAGAACGTCTCAAATCAAAGTGCACTCGATTGTGCAAAAGCCAACAATTACAACGAATTGGTGACAGAGCTCGAAAAGCTCGAACATAGGAGAGACAAAGCCAACATGATGCTCCACAGCAACAACACGTCCACGGACAACAACTCGCCCACTATGATATCCCCGGCTAGCTCCGTAACCTCGCTAGCCTCAGTAGCCTCAACCAGCAAGTCTCACGATGGAGTGTTCTTGAGACCTGGAGCAGTTACGAGGAGCGAATCTCATAAATACAAGATGCTTAACCTCGATTTGGACGAAAGCAATATTATTGGTTCGAACAAAATGCTGAGTGCCCCAAGTCCGTCACCCTCGGAAACAAACTCTTCGGGAAGAGGAACAAGGCTTGTGAAGCGCCCTTCCATAGACAGCGGTATTCACATGGCTTGTGGTCCTTCTCCTGACAATTTAAGTACATCTTTCCGGGCTAGAACCAAGTTTTTTTATGGACGTGATATTCCAAAATTGTCCAAGTATGTCATTGTTTGCACAACAATAAACTCAGTTCTTTTGATTCTTTTCTAAACAATTATGAATTTTCAACATAAAGTTTTCAATTTAAAAAATTTTGAAACTAGTCGTAATATTGCATTTCAGATTCGACCGCAGCATGTCTCTTCCCTTAAGTTCCCCCTTTTCAAATGTAGAAAATTCTCCAGAAAGTGATTCCGCAGACTTTGGTACAAGAAAAGTCGATTTCGCTTTATGTGAGTACAACAAACCTTTTATTCGTTTAGTTTAGAAACATTGCGTTTCTGGTTATGAAAATTTTTGTTTAAGAAAAAAATTTTGCAAACCATAGTTTGTTTTACAAAACATAACCGTTATTTTAAAAAAAGAATTTTTAAATATTTTCTTTGACCCAAAGGTAGGTTTACATTGCGCTCACGAGGCAACCTGAGCAAAACGAAAACTTGCATGATTATCCTCTGTTCGTTGAATTTGTTTTGTCGTTTTTAATTTCGCTGTATTACAAATGTTGAGGCTTCCGGTATGTACTCGAGTTTGAGTTTGTAGATTTATTTTTGTTTTTATAAATTTGTGTAAATAACTTTCATTTTATCTGTATGTTTTCGTTCCTTTTCTTTACTCCATTTTTGAAGATTTACTTTACTTTTGCTGTAATTCGTTGTCTGACTGATGGTTTGGTATTACATACGATAGGCGAAGTGGGGACTAGCGTTCCGAGAAGCAGTAGCCCTCTGATTGATGTGGAGGCGTTGTCAGACGACGAGTCAGACGCCCGGAACAGCGCTGTAGGTCAGTTACCCGAAAAAGCATAATTTTATCCTTCTCTGTTGTCTCGGTGTTTTGTACTCACTGTTTATTACTTACTACTTACATTACCTATTATATACTTATTACTTATAATAATGTTCATATAACCTAATAGTGTTATTAGTTCTACTATTACTACTACTATCGTATAGATACTTTTTATTATTACTAATAATGTACTAAAGTATGGTATATGTATATTTTCTTACAGTTTAATACAACCTACAAAACTTACTCATACTAAACCTCAATATTAGTAAATTTACTACAGAGTTTTGCCACTTTCCTTCTTATTATACAACTAATACAAACTTCAACAATTTTTTATCAGTGCATTAGAATTTGTTTAAATGCATAGTTCCCTACTACCTACTAAACTAGTTTGAAATTACGAGTAGTTAAGTGTACTTTCCCTTTCGTAATTATTACATTACCAGTTTTTATTCGGTGTTGCTTCTGCTTGCTTCTTTTTCTTATGTTTGTTAGATGATTTTCTATATATTTTTATCTCATATGATAAATATAACAAATATGAATTGCATGACTGCATTATGACATGTACTGAATTTACTTGTACCTACATAGTTAAATGAATTTAATCGTAATTATACGATTCCTATATGTATAGAAAAGTACGAATGAACTTCTTTTCTATATATTTCTTTCTTTTGAAGATAAAAAAGAAAAACACTTCCACTAGCTAGACCAAAATGTAAATGATTTGTCTCCAATAAATCTATATTTGATTAGGTTTTAGACCAAAGTTTTTTGTTATTATTAAAAATATGTTGTTGGCCTATGAACGTAAGGTCCCGCAAAACATTGTTCAATGGTTAGCTGCACATATGTGTAATCAAAAAATTATAATTTCTTTTATTACTCAAATTAATACATACATAGATAGATAGATCTATTGTTGCCGTAGGCTAGTTTTTCACTCACATTATTATCAGTGTTTTTAAACCCTCTCTATGTTGCTACTAATTGTGCTAGTGGGTGTTGTAATTAAACGAGCCACAATTTGTTATTAACATCGAGTACTGTTCTTCAGGGGAGCAAGACGCTCGTGTGTTAACACTTGCAGAGCAAATTATCGCTGCTATGCCTGATCGCATTAAGGTAACTAAGCAAAGCTCATTTACGTTTTAATCGAGCTAATATCTAACCGGTTTGTGTTTAGAATGAAAGTGAGGAGATGCTTTTGGACAGCAGTCCCGGACCACCGGACAGTTTTCAGGCCAACGATACGCTCTCGGATGTCTTCATGGAGCCTCTTCTGGATCAATCGTCTTCTAGCTTTGAATCCACCGAATTTAACTTTGAATTCTCTGATCATAACTACAGGTATGGTTAATAAGATATTTGTTTAACTTTACTGATCACTTCCTCGGACGGTAACATAAAATGTGTTGAAATATATGGTAACATCCGTCTGTGTATAATAGCACATATATGTGATAATAGTCATCTAATTTATTCTAGCTAGGATATGGCAACATTCATATATAGCTTTTATGATGTTTATTAGAAACAGAAATAAGAAAAATTGAAATGATATTCCAGTCATAAAAGTTTTAATAAATTTGTGGCACGGTTGATGACGTATTATACCGTCATCCAATATCAAAGGCGGAGCCCTAATGTATATCCCCATCTATAAATGGTGGCGTCATGACATAACATAACAAACATGTAACGTCAAAATTTGTATATAACGCGTAAACTGCCGTTACAGGTTTCTATGTTACTCATCTACTCGTCTTTATTCAATGGTCATAGTACCTACTAACATGACGTCATACTGTAGAGAATTTTAAAAATAGTAGTCAAAAGACACTTTCAATATTTTTTTATGGCGTCAATAGGGCTGATTTCAAAAAGAAAAAACGCATATCGGATATTTTTTTATGTAGTTTACAATTCTGCTCTTACCGTGCAACTTTTCCATTATTATCTACCTACTACAGACTCGAGATATCTTCAAAGTTGAAATTTGTAAATTAACTTACTTTTATCACCTAAATGCTCGTTAAGAATTATTTGCAGAAATTGTCTGGGTTCCTCACGTTCCTGAAACAAAAATTTTGTTGTATAAAAAATTAATAACAACAAATTAATTTTAAAATATTTATTATTTCTTGACTCACTATATATTATTATATTTTTTATTCTTGGGTATTTAGAGTCTTAACTTTTTTGTTTTCAAAATATTTATTTCTCGACGTTTCACCTTTATTATTTAGGCATCATCAGGATACAAAATATATTATAACAAAATTAAA
>JAWQRP010004768.1:0-11472 GCA_033557875.1 Quadriops clusia | reverse complement strand
GTTGTCGTCGGAGTCACTACTGCTAGCATCATTGTTTAGTTCTGCAGAGGCTTGGAGTTGAACCCCAGGTAAATTATTTATTGTAACAATCTCCTCACTTCCGGAATCCTCGTCAGTTATGTCTCCGCAACAATTTATGGGTGGCAATATAGTCATATTGTTAACAGCCACGTGATCATTATCATCTTCTTCCAATATGGCCAGTGCGTCCTCAAGTGTAAATCCCTTATAAGCATGATATGGTATTTGCCTGGTGTACTATATATAGTATAGCATAATATTAAGGTGTGTAAAACACCGAATACACTTCCAAAGTCCTAACAACCCTATGTATCATTTAATATATACCTTCTAATTCAACTACAACTATTGTTGCAGTTCTACATTAACATTTACTTACAAAAACATACTCACCTAGCAAAACGGATGCCAAATTCAGCCATTATCAGATATTTTCACTATTCTCTGCACAAATTATAAAGGTTGTGTGCATTAGTATTCAGACGCAATTTGGGCATTTAAAGCGACAACGATCTATTTCGGGAACCGATCACAGGCCCAACACGTCGCCTCACCCACTGCCAGATGCTGTTCTTGGAACTCATAGAGGGTGACCATGTGGCCACACGTGAGAGCGAAGGGTTGCGTTAATCGAAGAAAGTGAAAATTGCGCAACCAGAAATCTAGGGGCCACTGCTATAGAATGGGGTGTAGCCATGCTAAGGGGAGCTTCGTCATCGACGGTTTCTCAGAGGGCGAGCTCTGTCCAAAAGCCATTTCATTTTGTCCATAGATAATTTCTCCTCATCACAACTTTAGTACACTTGTACAAGGTGTTATGTCGAATATGAACATGGCCCGGTACGGAATAGCCCCGTTAATCTCAAGAAGTGCAATTGCATTTGACCTATTGATTAATTGTGTTCATATGAGGACAAACATAACCTCAAATAACAAGCGTATCTACTGCAATAACTTTTGTTCTATATGTATTCTCAATTTATCTCGATAATTTTTATCACCGATGTCAGTTTTGATTCAATTTCTAGTCATCTTCCTTTTACATCTGCAAAAACATGATAATTACCTAAATTGGTGTTTTGGCATAATTTTTTTAAAGTGTTAAATTAACCTAACTTTTCGAATCGACAAAGGAAACCTTTAGGTCGGAATTCGACTATAAAGTATTATGAACTTTAAAGTTAAATGTATAGGGTGGTTGGTGCAAGCCTTTTCGTGCAATTGAGTTAAAATAGGGAATTACATAAGTTGACTAACGATGTCGCTTGGGATACCTTTTTTAGAAATAAAGTTTTTACACGCACACATCATAATAATATAATTGCATATACTCGATAGTATCAAATATGATGAAAGACTTTGTTTTAACGCATTTTTAAATAAACTTGAAGGTTGCACTCTCACAGATTTCCTCTAGACAAATATACACATTAAAAGAGGGTGCGAAATTTCGATTGTGCGAATAAATCCGGGAAATAGAGATAAAGAGGTCGGGTTAGCGTAATACAAACCAAACAAATCCTCAACAGCGGAGACGGTGGACGCCTCAGAATGAGAATGACGATAAATGCAGGCCGAAGAATTTCCATTTAGTTCGTGCATGATGCTCCAAACATTCTGTACATCAAGGAGCGCATATTCGAAATTCTAGAGGCATCAGCTTCCGGATAAGGATTCGTGAGTTTCACACAAGTGCAGTGCAGCAACACCAACGCCGTCGCGACGCATCGCGACGTGCTGTTCAGGGAGAAAATAAGAGCGTGGATGCACGAGACGAGAGACTTATGGAAGAGAAATTGAACAAAAGAGATGAGTATTCGAAAATTCTCTTGTCTCGCTGAAAAAATATAAAACCTCTATTTCCCCATTTCTTCCTCTTAACCGGTTTTGACCAGCCTTCCGAAAGGATTTTTCTGTAACATCTTCATAACATTGTTTACCTGAGGCTCCGTTTCACTGCTTCACTCTAGCCGAACGGCGCACGTTGGTCCGGAACGGCTCAAAACCTGGCCATATTTCAGAAAATCAAACTTCGGAATTTTGACATGAAATCACCGTATATCTGTTTAGGACTCTTCCCCTTATGGGGTGGCTACCTGAATTATGGTGGTATTACCCCTGGTCAGTACCTACACTTACCCCCATTATTACAAACGCCAGTTATCCTTTAGCTAAGTTAGCGAACCAATCACCTTTCGCTATTTTAAAAATATCTAATAGCTGATTGGTTCGCTAACTTAGCTAAAGGATAACTGTCGTTTGTAATACTGGGAGTTAGTTGACCATCGCTAAGCGTAGAAACTAAGGTTCGTGTGTCGTTTTTCGTGTATTCTTGTTACCGTGCCTTACTATTTATTTAGTTGCGTTTTGTAATTGATGCATTATGGAATCTCTTCCCTCAGATATGTATTCTTAAATTTAATTAAGATATTAAGAGGAAGGCCCCAACAAGGTTATATCAGTTAAAAAAGAAGAATATTTCTTGTTGAAAGAATTTACTTTTACGCACGACGCGTTTCGGTCCAATCTTCGACCATCGACAGGTGCTGCAAAAGACAAATGCTGCTAAAGAACAATGTATGAGACCAACAATTAAAATAAGAAACAGTAACAACAAGATGCATCCCAATTGCTAACATGTGCTTGTACAGTAAGCTTTTTTAGAATATAGACAGATCCTTGGGTATAGGCAACTCTATTAACAAGCCCCTCTCCAGCCGACGTCTCAAGCTGCATCCGAGATTCTCTGCTTGTCTGATGAAGCGGTTAAACCTTGAAACGAGTTAGAAAAAATAAATTTAAAAATCAAATGTCTTAGGACTATATACCTATCTATCCAAGATTAAAATTTAAAGGATTTATTTATTTTTTGTATTTAAATCTGTTGTAACCACACGTTTGACTTGCTTGTCATTTTCTGTTATATTACGTTAATGGCTACCTTTATATTATTAAATGTATATGTAAATATTTTTACCGACTGAAGATGACCCGTGGGCGGGTCGAACTCGGTTGCTTGTAAAAACAATTTTTGCAAGGTCTGGCCATTTTATCAAAACATATGCGTGCCCGAGGCCACCTGCTTGCTACAGTTGCATCGAGCCTCTGAGGGTGCATTCGAGATGAAGCTCTAAAGAGCGGGCAGTACACTCACTGAATGAACATGTGACCTCACGCCCCACTCGCTCGGAACATCTCGAATGTACCCTGAGGAACGTCGACTGGAGTGGGGCTTGTTAATAGAGTTGCCTATACCAAAGGCATAAGCGTGGATTCCGGTTCCACTGTCTATATTCTAAACAAGCTTACTGTACCATACAGCCAACATTACGATCCATCTTTTATGGACTGCATTTATCTGCATCTTTCGAAATCAAACTGACTTGTTTTTGTAGTCATTTTCAGTTGTTACTATTATTACGGGAGAACAGAGGGAATACTAGGTTTAGAAATAACAAAAAAACTGAAATATTTGAAGTTTCAGCTTAATCGTTAAACTGGAAGTGGTTTTTTTCGTTAATTTTAACATGCAGCCATTTACTGTTGTGTATTTGGCATATTTTTAAAACCTCAACTGTATAATGTAATAATTATTCAACAATCACTGTGAAACTGCCTTACCTTGTCTAGAACACCTTAGAAATATTCGAAAAAGTGGAGTGGAGACCTCTTCATATTTATTATTTCATCGATTTAAAGCTTATCATTATTTTTATTGTAACATTTCAGAGGCAACATCTTGGGCTTTTTGGCTGTTGTTTGTACTTGTAAAAATAAATAAATTAATTATTATGGTGGGTACGTATATGCTATTTCCTTTCAAATATGTATTCATAGTTGTTACATACCGGTACAAAAAAAATTGTATTTCATTGAGATTTCTTTGCACAGTTAGTTAGGACGTCAACAAGAAAGACATCATAAAATAGAAACCATAAATGAAATGAAGGTGTCATAGAACGACAATTAAATTATCAATAAGTTACATGTAGTCAAAGAATGACGTTTAAACTAGCATGTGTATAAAAATGAAATGTAAACGATTTCAAAGTGTGGTTGAAAAATAAAATCGATAATAAACTGTAGCGGTGGCGATGTGGCGCGTTGTTAGGTTTGGGGGAGTTGGAACCATCTCAACCTTTTAACTTAGGTTGTCGTTTCTCAAGGGGGAAACATTAAGTTGGTGACGCGCTTGAATCCACCCCTATAGGCTTAGCTGGGTCCCTTCTTCTGTATTCGGGCACTCCTTCGAATTGCGATAGCGTACGCGTGTTTGGTTGCCTAACGCCGGTTGTAATCGATTCGTATTTTACGACATTGCTGCTGGCGTTTTTTTTTGCTTGCTTGCGAGAGGTAGAGACCGACGAGGGGGACGACATTTTGGATTCGATAAAGTGAGACCTCGTGGTGATGTGCCGAACTTTAAGGTTTTGTTTGGGCCATTCCTAAGGGGCCGATTTGTGCGTCTTATCACCAGTTGAGTGGGTGAAGTTTCGTTGGGCGATTTGTTTTTTTTGAGTTGAGTGTCACCGTCTTGGTCTCCAATTTTTTTTTGTTGCCGTTAGGACTAGGGCAAGGAAGTTGCGTGAGTATTTGACACCTAAGGCCTTGTATTTCTTTCTAAATCGTCGTTGTCGGTTGTTCATCCGGAGGTGTATTACCTACTGATTGACTACCAGGATTACGAGTATCACCAATGAGAGGGAGTTTATCGTATATACATTTAAAGGTAAATTTAATCCGCCGACACGTTCCTTATTTAAATTCGTCGTGGAATAAAGCTACTTACCGTTAATAAAACGAACTCGCAGAGGCCTACCCGAGTACGTCGGAGTTTTGTAATATTTTATTTGTTCGGCCTGAAGGCAATTTACTACGGAGGGGTTAAAGATAAGCTGTTTGTAATTATAGTGAGTTATATTATAAGGCCCAATTTCCGGGGCGAACCAAAGAGGATACTTACCTTGTTTCCGTATTGGTTGCTATGTTTTAAAAATATTAAATATTTCACTCTCAACAGAATAATTGGATTTTTCTCTTTTGGTGTATCTATCCTCCCCCGCTCCCGCGAGAACGCGTCACAAAACAAAATAATCAACATTTATTTCATTGACAGTTGACACTTGGCTAGGTTAATTGAGTCGTCTAGTTTCAACAAATCGAACATATTACTTCAGCAAACAAAACCTAAAGTTGACCGTCGTTGAATTGACCTACGTTGAATCTCTTAAGCCAGAAACACACTACTGTCACGTCCGTGATATCACGTGATGTCACGTCCGTGGTGTCACGGACGTGAGGGCTACTGTTTTTCAACGGTTTCTTAAGCCGCAGATACATTACAACCGAACGAACCGAACGCACAAAAATAATTCGTGTGGAGCCATCCACACCAGAAGCATACGCACAGATCGAACATTCGGTGCGTTCCGTTCGTAGGCTTCCCCTATGTCCACACTTGAGCATTTGGGGGGTCGAGGTAGAACGAAGATTCATATGTGGACGGCTGTACGAACGCATTTTTGTGCGACTTGTCCGTTCGGATCTGCTCCGGCCACGTATTCGGGTTGTTTTCTCGTCCACACCTGAACAGAACATTTCGAATTTAAGCATTTTGCATAGGTGTGGACGATGATCCCACAGCGAACGTACGACTCGCACAACGTTCGGCCCGATCAGACCGGTAGCGGTAGATCAAAGTATAGGTCTATCGGCAAGCAACCGACCGATCTCGGCTCGGCAGCTGCAAATTAGTTACTGCTCGACCAAGTCTTTTTGACAGACGGAATTGTGTGCTTTGTTGCGCATGGCTCTAATTGTGGGTGGAGTGAGTCATTTCTCGGCCGATCACCTGCACGGATAGATCGTAACGCAAAGCCGTTCTATGCGCTCATATAGGGAACCATTACCTAGGAAGAGTTGCGAGCGCTGGCGGACGGTTAACTCTGCCCCTCCGAATACCTTCTATCTCTCTGCGCAGGCTGCATCGACGTCAGCCAGAAAGATTTGGTCGAGCAGTACAAGGCCTATGCTCTGCTCGGTCGGAACCCTGCATGGAAACTGACGATATGTGGAAATGCAAGCATTGAAACCCCGTAAGAGCGATCTTGCAGGTACCGTGATCTGCCGATCCACAGCATGTGTGTGAAAATAGACCTTAATGCCGCGTTGACACGGGACATACACTACGAGCGTGATGATAATTTTCAATTATTTGTTCAATTTCCTCTTCTTCCTCGACATCTATTAATTTTTGCGTACATTTAACCATTTTTATTTGTGAATTATTAAAGTTGGAATGAAGTGTGGCGCAGAATTTTTCGTATATTGATGATTCAAAATATACGTAGTATTTAATATTAGGAAGGACGAATTCTTTAATAAAAATTGTTACGTTCAAAATTATTCTTTGAAAATTGAGCAAAAAATCTCTGTTTATCGTGAAATAATTTAGTTACTAAAAGATTTGCAGGTTCCATTTCTGTTTCAAAAACAATTATTTGGTTTTTTCCGTAATTTACTGGACAATCCGATATTTCCACTTGTGTGGTTGAGTTTTCTAAATAATTTGTATGATCAGTTTCGTTTAAATCTGATCTATCGTCTTGAAATTCTACACACATTGATTCATGGTCAATATTTTTATTGATTTCAAAAATATCCTTACTCTCATTTGCATTTAGCTCGATTCTCGACAATGCGTCAACATTTTTATTGGCGTTGCCCGGTTTATGTACTATGTCGTATGAATATTCAGATAGTTTTAATTTCCACCTTAAGAGTTTCGAGTTTGGTTCCCTTAAGGAATGTAACCAAATTAGTGATTTGTGGTCTGTTATAATAGTAAATTTTCGGCCATATAAATAGGGACGGAAGGTCTTTGTAGCCCATATTACGACTAACAATTCCTTTTCAACTGTGGAATAGTTGCTCTCGACATCATTGAGGGTACGACTTGCGTAGACAACAGGCAGATCTTTACCTATTTTACCTTGACTTAAAACTGCGCCAACAGCGAAATTACTGGTGTCAGTAGTCCAATTAAAAGGTTGAGAAAAATCGGGGTATTGTAGAATAAGTTCGTTAATGAGTAAAGTTTTACACATTTGGAAGCGTTGAATATATTCGAGATCATTAATATTGATGACACCTTTCTTTTTTAGGCAAATAGTTAAAGGCTTTATTATTTTAACCAGATTTGGAATACATTTTCTATAGTAACTTAAAATACCAATAAACCCATTTATTTGAGTATCAGTTTAAGGTAAGGGATAATCTTGAGTAGCCTTGATTTTGCCCGGGTTGAACTTTACTCCATCAGGAGTTACAATGTGTCCCAAATATGCTACCTCTTTACTTAAAAATTCAGATTTGTCTAATTGTACTTTTAGATTAACTTGTCGTAGTGTATTAAAAACTTTTATTAAGTTTAACATATGCTCTTGGAGACTCGTGCTAAAAATAATAATATTGTCGAGGTAAACAAGACAACAAGTATTAATTTGGTCCCGTAAAACGTTATCCATAACCCTTTGGAATGTTGCTGGTGAGTTTGTTGACCCAAAGGGCATACGCAAGAATTCATAATGCCCGTGTTCTGTGTTAAACGCAGTTTTTGCAATATCTTTATCAGCCATTTCTATTTGATGGAATCCACTGGCTAGATCCAATGTCGAAAAATATTGACAACGGCCTAATTTATCAAATAGATCGTTAATATTGGGGATAGGGTACTTGTCATCAACCGTTTTTTCATTTACCTTGCGATAGTCGATAACGAGGCGCCATTTCTTATTACCGAAGGCGTCTGGTTTTTTTGGCATAACCCATACGGGTGAGGACCATGGCGAGTAAGAAAGTACTTTTGAACTTCGTCTTTGAAGACATGCGGTGACATAAGATTTCGTATATACAGAAATTTCATCTTTCGTCTTAATGTAGTGTTTAATCTTATTAGTAAATGTTAAATTTGTACCTTCTATGCAGACGATATCTGAATAATTTGTAAGTACTTTAATGATTTCTCTCTTCTCTTCTTCATTCATGTGATCAGTTATAATTTTAGAGAGATCACAGAAACCTTTCACTTTATTTGTTGAATTTAAATTGTTTAAATTTATCGTTTCGTGTTTGTTTACATTAAATTCTTTACAATTATAGTCGACTAAAGATTGCACAATAATTGGTCTATAACTTGAAATACAAATGGGGTTACTGACAGATTTGACGATAGGGCAAAATGGTTCGTTATTTTTCACATTTACAACGCATTCGAGAATATAACTGTCCCCAAAGGTTGTATGCGGTATAAATGCGCTACCATTTGATATGTTTGCTACTTTTTTAAAATTTTTATTAGAAGGTTGCTGGCTGATATTTTTAATAGTCCCGCTACATTGATTTTGAATTTTGGTATGTTGTGTTTTGATTTTACTTAGTTTACAATTTATTATTTCTATATCTACGTTATTAAAAATATATTCAATCATTTGTTTCATTATGTCCCAGTTTAGTTGATCTAGGCCGGAACCAATTTTGGGTAGAGCTAATTTTTTTATGTTATGTTTTAATACTTGTTTTTTTAATTTTTCAAGTGCCTGTCACATTAGTCTATAAGTAGGCTTGTCTTGGAATCTTTGTTTAGTTATTAAATCTATACTTATAAATCTGAAATACCACCCAGCTAGATAGATACTCAACACGCCACAGCCGAAACTGCTTGCGGGAAAATTCTGAAATTTGGAGAGGCTGGCCCTTTTCGGTCATAGGTGCTCGCTAAGATCCGGTTTTTTGATCGGTGCCCCCAAAGACCCCTTTTGGAGCCCCCCAAATCCCCATTTAAGCCCGTGTAAATTTTAGCGAATCGAGACTTTATCCAAGGTGGCATTGGTTGTGTGGAACTATTCACACAAATCTGTAAGCAACAGGACGGTCTCGTTTTGACAGCTGCGCATTATTAAAAGGTCTTTTTTCGGCTCGGTCTGTACTCGGCATCGAAGCGGACGACATGTGCAGACATGCAAACATCAGAGAAAACATAAAAGCATTGAAAACCGTAAAATCAGATTAGTTCGACACGGCAGGAATCGTGATTAGTTTCATCTTGTCATGTTTGTGTGAATATTGCCTTAAAAAGAGGAGTTAATGGTCACGCGCGACCTTTATTACCGACAGAGGTGACACAAATTTAGTCATGTATCAATGACAAGCATACATATATGTAAACAACGTTGTATGTAAACATAACCTCAAACTATTGTTTGGAAATTTGGTTGACTTTCCACCTGAAACACCGTCGCCAGAATGCTATGTGATAGGAGAAACATAATTCCATTAACAAATTTCCAACATTATACACTCAAAGCGGTACAAAGTGCAGAAAGATAAAAAGCTTGCATTTGCGACCAAGTAATGTAGGAGTTATGGTCTCGGAAGAAGCAATTCATACCTGAAGATTAACAGATTTTAGATGTCTGTGTAATAGTTCACATAATATAACTGAAGGGTTGGAGATCAAACATTGAAGACTCGTTGGCAAGGGTATGTTCATACGAATCAAGTTCCGCTGGAATTCATCAGACAAATACGAGGACATTCATTCCATAAGGAGATATGCAAAATGGGCTATCCTTTCGCACTCACAGAACTGAGAATCTGATAACCGAATCTTATAGAGATGAGCAGGTGAATCCCAAGAAAAAAATGAAAGGTGACAAATAAATTAATTAACCTGCTATAAAATATTATTTAAGTGTTTAAAAAATGAACGATCCTCTTATTTGTAATATACGTTTATTTTGTATACTATTACGACGTTTCGGCCTGGTACGTCGCCCTTTTTCAAGCTATAAAATACATCAAGCAATGAGAAAACATGTAAACATCAGAAAAAGGCCGACGTACCAGGCCGAAACGTCGTAATAGTATACAAAATAAACGTATATTTCAAATAAGAGGATTGTGCATTTTTTAAACATTTAAATAATATTGACCTCTTAAAATGGACACAAACTTTGATATGCTATACAATAGTTAAGCGAAATTTCAAAGAGAAAGTATTCAAAAGCAGATCAAATATGGTTTTTGCATGAAGTAGTAATGTTGACAAACCCCCTCAAGATATTTTACGAATCTTGGCCAGACATTTTTTCAAGAATTTTACTTCTTTGTTGGACGGATGCATAATGAAAATTTCCTTTCAGTTTTTTACATTTCACACTCCTGGAACCATGTTGTGAAAATAGTTTTCGTTAAAAAAAATGATCTTATAAAAAACATTTTGCAGTGACAAAAACACATCAGTGCTTCGATTTTACGCACAATTTTAAAGAAGCTAAGTGAATTTGTTTTGGTGCATGAAAGAAAAGATACGATCTACGAAATCTGTATGAGGTGGTAGAAACGATTCTGACCGTCAGTATAATACATCAAATTGTCGAAGAGGACCTTTGAATCGAATCATACATACACACTGAAGATACAACAGATGCCCTTCGAGACTGCTAAAGCAAAGCAAGTTATTCACTGCAATTTGTATCTTGAGAACACGTAAGGTGTATCTTACATGAATGAAAAAACAAGAAATATTTCGATGCGCATGGAATAATGCAATACTATTTGGTTATCTTGAGAACAATGGATGGCGGACTATTACGTTTTGGACCGTTTGATGATGAAATGAAAAAAAAGGTTAAATTTAACGTGAAAATATGAAAACTATAAGAATGTTGTTAGAATTTGGTTTTTCCACATTTTACAATTGTGTCAATCCATTTAAAATTTTGTTTAATTCCTTGGGGGTTAGGAAAAGTCAGATTGAGAATTTTGTTTGGTACAATTTCAGAATGTTTCACGAAATAGTTTAACGAAATCATGTATAATTTTAATATCCCCCCCCCCCCGCAGACTGGGATTTCATTTCATAGTTAGGCTTGAGAGGGTCATAGTAACAATTGCACAAAATTGTTCAATAACAATCACAATTGATTGATTGAACCCATCGCATCAAGAGAAACGGTGATGCGGCATAGCGACTTTCCCTTTTTGAACGGACAACTGGGGAAATATGACGACATGATTTAGTGATTTATGCCATTGGTACTGATAGCGAACGGAGGAGGATGGAGGACAAAAAGCGAATTAAATAGAAAGAGAGTTACAGTTCCACATTTCAAAACAAACAGACAAATACATCTAAGTGAGTAATTTTAAGATTTTAATGCCAAGTTGGATCCAGTTATATAATCTATTTTGTTTCTTTTAGATTTTCAATATTGTTCATGTATATTATATTATGTAATTAGGGTTTAAAGGAACCGTACCATTATATTTTATTCGAAGTTAAAACTAAATTTAACTCTTACTATTATAGTTTCGTGCTTTATATATTTGTGGCATAGCAGATAATGCATACCTGAAGGTCCCTTTGCCGACTTGTTAAGAGTCTAGCCC
>JAWQRP010004767.1:0-11473 GCA_033557875.1 Quadriops clusia | reverse complement strand
ATTTCCAAAAATTTAGTCTAAAATATTTTTTTTTGGCCAATCTACAGGGAATTTCAAAAAACAAAATGCTAACAGGCTAGGAGAAAAAAAAATGGAATATTATGCCGTTTGCTTCACGACGAAATCTTATTCCTACGCGAAAAAATATCTAATATACGTTTTAAGGTATGACTAGCTGCCTCTTAAGTTGAGCCGAATAAATAATAATTTGGAAAAACAGTGTTTTCATTGATGGTGCAGTCGAGTAAACCAAATAACAATTTAAATAATGCTTTACAGTAGATGTTACTGAAAATTTACCCCTATTTTTTACAGTGTAGGAGGGTCGAGCTTTTCTTTTATATGTCACTGTTGTTTACATATTTTTTTCTCCATAGCAACGAAGACAATACTGAGTCGTAGTCGCATACTCGATCATATTATTTATGCCAATTTTATCGCTATATTATCTGAACAAAAGAATTAAGTAAATAATTGACGAAGAACTTGTTGTAGGTAATTTATTAGGTACGCATTCTAAAACCTTCGACGATCGGTGTAAGCTATAAAGGCATTTTTACAATATAAATATAAAACAAAAAAACAGAAAATATATTATAGATACAAAAACAATATAACATTAAGAACTGTATATGGAGTCAAAAATTTGTATAAATTGTGTAACTGGATGTAAAGAACAATCTTTGCATAAATGTAAAACAGCAAACATAAAGTTAAAATGAACAATGGACAAAACGTGGTTCTCACTAATAAGATTGTAAAACGACATTAAAATAAACAATTAATACATTTTATTACAATATGTAATTCCGAATCTTTATCAACGGTGAAAAATGGTGCTTCCACCCGTGAATATGAAAATAAAAGAACGATATTATCGTGCAACCCAATATACACGTATACCAATTTCTGCAATAAAGGCACATCCATCATCTATAAAGTATACAACCAAATTAAACTGATTCTCCTCAATATAAGCCTCAAACAGCATGCATTTGCAGCAATACCCAGTACTCAGTGGCCCCTATTTACCCCGTATATGTGTATTTACTTAACTCATCAGCCCACAAAGCTCCCAACCGGGCTTCCGCGATAACTGCGACTGGTTTAAATTAGTTTTATAATGGGAAGCTAGGATAAAAGCTGTCGAAAACGCAATCAATATTTTTAATAAAACGGCATTAGTGGACAACGCGGCCTTTCAATAAACGTTGATTTGTCCAGAGATGTTCGCTGACAGTAACGTTCTGGCTAATGGTGACTTGCAGCTTTACTGCAGGCGATGAGTGACTCTGCTGCGATCAGCGACTCGCTAAAACTGATTGGAAAAATAAACCAACAGGAGAGCTGACATTTGCAGATTTTATTTACGCTGATTGTGGTGTACAAAACCGATTGCTGGACAGAGCAGAGAATTAAAAATTCGAAAACGTTTGTTAGATTTAGTCGCTTAAATATAACCATTAATTATTCAAATCACTGATAACTCTTGATTAATTTATGCCGTTCCTGATTTCTATCGGTAGAATATATTGAAACTAAAAGGCATACGTAATTAGATGGCGAAACGTTTGTTGAAACGCCCCGGACATAATTCCTACTTATTGTTGTAGCCGGAGTAATTAATAAATTATTTAGTGTAATGATTGTGAATTACCTGAATGGGCATAGTAATTAAAGTCGATGAATATTAATAGATGAGTGAATACGTTTCAATGTATTCGTAACGGAGTGTTCCATTTAGAGGCGGCATTGTTCGGCCGATGGATTCGTAGTGCTCGTGCCGTTGTGTATTTTATATTTTAGAAATATTAATATTACAAACTTGCTTCATTATTCTATTTAACAACAATAATAGACATGTAACTAGACATCTAACTTCCGTCTCTATTCAAAATGTAAATGGTTTCGCGTTCGTTGTTTATTAGTTTTAAGTTGTGACTACATAGTAATTTTACGAGCGTAATCTCTGGGTTTCCATTATTCTGTTGTACTGTTTTTAACTCGAATATAATTATTAACGTGCACGTGATTAGTAGAAAAATTAACTTGTTTATGGAATAAATCGCAAGATAGTCTTGCTCTCGTTATATTAATAGCTATAAGAAAATACTTTTTTACCAATTACCTAATCATATATTTTTAAGTTTTTTAGTTAAAGTTAACTTTCTCTCACTGGGATGCATTTCAGATACAAAACCTAACAATATGTACTGTAATGAACCCGACCTTATGCCGAGGCAGTCCGGCAGAGCTTATTCTCGAAACCGAACAAGTCTCGTAAATTTCGTACGTAATTCCGAAGAGCCGCTAGGGCACAGGTTATTATTATTTCGAAAACAAGTTCAACGCACCACCCAGGAATAAGCCTTTGATGAATTACGTTTTCCCAAAACGTTCATTAGGGCGACATTGTTGAGCTGAATTCTCTGCAGGCTTGCAACTGCACGGGCAGCTGGTGGCTTGGCCGCAGGATCTAGGAAGCCGTTGCTGCACTTCCGGACTCGTTGGGCTGAAATGGAGTTGAGTGCAGCAGCGCCAGCGCCGCCAATTTCAGATGATGTCAAAGGTAACAAACTGGCACGTGCTGCAAACTTGCTTAATACAAAGTTACAATAATTAGATCCTTGTTAATTCAGTTGCATTGCGTAATGGTAGTTCTCTGAAATGTCGCGACAGATTGGGAGGCACGTAACACATGTCTCTGCATAATGTGCAGCAGATTGTATTTGTGTGCAATTGCTAGCTAGCTGATCGTGCCGGATATAAGAGTTTATTGAAGTACTACCTAATAACTTCATTAGTCAATAAGGTCATGTCACTAATTTGAGTTATTGAGTGCTTTAGGTTAAACATTCTAAAATATATATAATGTTTATTTTCATTTTTGGTAAAAATACAATAGTTATGTGATACAGTTGACCCCGCTTAGTGTGATCACATTGGAACCCAAATGTTTTGATAACATTAGCAGTATCCGAAAATAAATAAATATGTAGATATAAATTAGAAAAGTACTCTTTTATTATGCTCTCATTTTGCGACGATAAAAACTTTTAAATTTGCAATAATCCCTTGGTCACAAGGTTAAATAAGGGACATAGTGTTAGCAGGCAAGAAATGTTCTTAAAAGTGCTGTTATGTGCAATGCAATTGTCGATAAGCAAAACAATCTTATGGTCAAGTTTATTATCCCATTTTATAAACCATTCGTTAAAAATTGCAGCCCTCATCCACGCATTAGAATTAGAATGATAATAGACAGGTAAAGTTTTTAACCATTTAAAACAACATGGATTTTTGCTCTTGCCGATGATTTAAAGTTTCACTTTTTCGCCGCATATATTTACGCAACACAAAGCCGCTATTCGTTCTTTCGATATTTTACACCCTTTATCACTTTCTGATTTGGATAAAACTGTGTGTGCCGGTAATCCGCGGAAATAAAGTCCGATTTCGTCCGGATTATAAATGTCACGAGGAGAATATTCGGAAACAATTTGTCTTGCAAGTTCTTCAGCTTTTAACATCAGTAATGGTCCATCGACATGAGCATCTTTCTTCCACACGTTGATAAACCAAAGTTTCAAAACCTCTTCTACATTTTCATTTTTTCCACTTTGATTTTTTTTTGAATGAAGGTGTTAATTTTTATTTGCTGAATTCAACAACATCCCAATTTTTTAAAAGTTTCCACAATAACGGTTGCAAAATGTTTAATTTAACTGCTGCGTTTCTTTGGGCCATTTTAGGTAACTTGTCTTTTTCTAAAATGTTTAACTTATCTTTTACACTCAAATCTTTTCGTTTAGTCATTATGTACTGCTATACTTTTCCAACCTACGCTCATAAAATTTGTTATAAACTGCAAAATCTTTGTAGATTCCCTCGTATTGTGTCTTCATTAGACGACCTAAATTCTGCGAAGGCGTCTTTTAACAAAAATTGGAGTGTTCTGATAAAAAATAGTTGATTTTTTATTAAAGTATTCCGATGTTTGAATAAATGCTATAGGCAAAGATAGGAAATGCATCCTTTTGATCAATCCTTTGTAAACATTTCTTCGAAATTAAAACTTTGTTCCATTCCCACGTCCGACTAGTTCATGTATTAGTCAAACGATTAGAAGTTAATCAACAGTATGCGCAGTTTATAAATATTTATGTACTGCGTAATTTGTTTAAGAACTTCTCATGATCCGACTAGTCGAAGGTAGAAGATTGAACGAAGCTTATAATTAAAAAGTACTTATCAGAACGCAAAATTGATAACACTAACCGAAAACTGGATAACAGTAAGCAGAACAATTTACGCTAGTAAATGGTATAGTAATTATTATTTTAAGGACGTGTATTCAAAGAAAAAATTTATTAATAAACGTACGATAAGCTTATGGTTCTAGAAGCTACAAGTCAAAATACTCCGCTCGACTTTCTACTGTACTGGCGCCTCCGACAATCGTGCAGGGATACGCAATAGCATCATTAGCCGAACTATGTGTAGCAGCTGCCTCGGCAGCACACATGCAATCAATCATTTCGTGGTGGCATGTTTGGATCCTATTACAAAACTTCAATTTGCAGATTCATGTTGCCCCACGACGCAGAAATCAATTCGCGACGCAAAAGAATCGGGCCCAATCCGCTGGAGCGCAAACACTTGGCCATTTTCCTCGAACCAGAGTAAACAGAGAAGGCCCGAATGTGCCCAAACAATGGCAGATTCGAATGGAATAACAGAAGTGCATTTTGCCCAGCTGAGCCACCAATTAAAGCGCAAAAAAGACCGTTCAGGATTATTAAAATTGATCGCCCTTTAATTACTGGACGGAGGAAGCGCCAGCTCTTCCTAAAATAAACCCGAATGAAAGAGGCTCATTATTTTAAAACTATTATCTCTCGGCACAAAAGAGTAGAATTGTTAAATAATGATAAATGTGTCTTCTACTTCTGATCGTACTAAATTTTATAACGATGGCAGAATTTGTTTCATTTTTAGGTTTACACACTGATTGTTTTTTTAATAAACTGTATTTATTTATGTAATTCAAATAAGATAGAAGTGCAATATCTACGTCTAAATAATTTTTAATTAGATTCCACTGCTCGCGAAGTAAATCTCAGTCGCTACATTAATTTTAATTATATTCACATTGGAACTTTCAGCAAGGGGTTTGATAAAAACGTTAATTTCCATTTTTGTAATTGAAAAAAGGTCAAAGCGATAGCTCTAATGCGTTCGCGTCAAGAATAAGCGATTATTGATTGTTTTCCTTTGTAAAAACGGAAAAAAGGGATTTTTTATTTAAATTTATTGCCGTGTATACAGAGATATAAAATAAATTCTTATCCATTAGCCAAGCAGTCCACAATTCCAGAATAAAACAGCGAACCGTTTCCTCTGCGAGCTGGGAAACCGTAAAACCTCTTTGAAAAAGTAATGGTTTCCGATAAGATATGAAACCTTCACAATGCCGAGACGCTGGCGTTGCGAAAGCGTCTCCGTACGAGAATACAGAAGGAATAGTATCTTTGTTTGGCGCAATTCTATTCGAAGTATTAGAGCGGGAAATCGCAGCTAACATTCAGTGTTGATAGATTAATCATCTAGCCTGTATGTTTATGCGCCCATTATTACCGAAATTTATTTGTTGCCGGGCTTATTTCACTGTTGGCAGGAGGCCAAGGCTTCCAGACTCAAAGGAATAATAACTAATTGCCACCTAATCGATACTTCTGAATACCTGCGTACGTGAGATATAATTAAACGTTTCACTTGCAAAATGCATAAATTCTTTCGTGGAAAAAGGATGACCCAAATATTGAAAATCAATTTTTATGATGCTAGAATACAAAAGGAAAGTTCAGTTATGATTTTCACTCTGTATGTATCACACACTTAAGTATTACTATTCACACTATTTACAAACTTTATGTTACACATATTAAAATATTCACATAATACAAAATCACAAAGTTGAAATCAATAGTCTTTTAAATTTCACACTTTGTTATCGCCATCAGGACAGACAAAAACATATTTGAAAGAAGCGTAATAATTTTCGACATTTTTAATAATATTATTATATTTTCTAGTAGGAAATATTATTATATTTATTAAATCAGTTGGTGACATCTAACATTTATTTGGAGAAAAACTTTAGGCGTTTAGCAATCATACAGGAATGTATAGATTGTTATTTATCTTTTGGTTGTATAATTTTATTCTTAATTCTCTTGAAGTAATTGGCATCTCTTTTTAAATTGATTGAATTTAATGAACAGAAGCATACCTGAAAACCTAATGGATATTTTAAAATTTGGGTCTAATTTTAAATCAGAATGGAAGTTGTTAACCTTGTACAAAATATAAATACATAATCATATGCACCCCTAAAAACGTGAATATCTTTCAGAAGAGTCTAGAACATAAAATCAGACAAACAAAACATTTTTTCAAAAGTAACCTGGATTTATATGCTGTCAGTTCTAACAAATGTAATAGGATGGTTATAATTGCGAGAATAGATTACACACTATATACAAACATCCAGAAATCTAGTTATTTAATAAGCATTCTTAAACGCTTTTAGAGACAAAAATACGGACTACCTATGGAGTCTTCTATATTAGCAATTTTTACGTGTTTAGTGAAATTGTACTAACGTTCAACAATATAGTTTTTACATTAGATGCATTGACGACATCATTATTTCAACAAATATAGGACTGGCACTATTAAATGCCTAACGGTTAGAGCTTACAAACTATCAAATCCAAAATTACGTTGCAAGGCAATAAATAAAATAAAAAATGCTTTGAGAGATAACAAATACTGAAACAAATTGATCAACGAGACAAACAATAGAACTGCCTAACTTAGAAACACACAAAATTTAGTTTCAACAGTTATAGACAACAATAATAATAGCAAGAACAGTAAACAATATTTATATATTTTCTGAATGGCAAGGTTATTCATAACACAGAATTGTACAGTACTAGCAAAGCATAGTATTGAAAACAAACACATTTTTGACTTCAACAATGTCGAATTTAGAGAAAATTATTCGTACCCTAGATGCATTTATGAATCTTTTTTAACAAGAAGAATACTTAATTAATTTAAAAAGAGACACCACTAACATAAAAAGAATGTTATGTGAATATTTTAATATCTATGACATAAAGATTTAACTAGTAGGTACATAGTGTGAGTAGTTATATTTAATTCTAAGTTCGTAAATGTAAATATTTATTGTTTAATTATATTCACTGGCATATTAATGATTTACTTTACAATGTTGAATGTTGGAAATTTTGTAGCGATTTTGTACTGTGTATATTTTATAAAAATGTAAACATTTTTCCCACATACACGTATATGTGGTATTACATAATTCAATAAAATTTAAAATATGCACTAAAACTAAATGTGATTTCATCTTTTTTAATAAAATAATCTACACGTGCAACGCCAATATATGCATGCATATATGCATATTTATATGAATAACATGACAAAATGATACTCCTAACAAAAGTATATATTATTTGAAATATTGTCGTATAAAATATGGATAACGAAAATGAAACAATTCTGAAGTCAATTTTTTTAAAAAGTTTATTTTTAAATTTTCGAAACGGTTTGCAATCAACGAACAAATATTTGAAAAGAAGATTGTTTTGCTTGAGCTAATTTGGGGTTATCCAATTACATAGGTACCACATGTTCGGAAAAAGTTAAAGGAAAAAGTTTGTCCCAGGAGGAAGTTTTAATCGTTTAATATCCCGCCCTGAATTTACAATGAACAAAAGTTTGCCCGGATCGCAAATATTTACAGGACTTTTGTGCATTATTTTTGGGCCACTCTGATAGGTTCGAGTAAAGCGAAATTGATGGTTGTAATCGGTGGTCATAAATTAAATGGCAGGGTCATTTATTAAAATTGATTGCTGCGTGGGAGTAATAGATTTGATAAAACTGTTTCCAGCGCGATTTAAATCCGGGGCAATCGAGCATAATGAAGTTCTAATATCCGAGAGTACACTGAAATATTGCATAAAAATTTTAATATGGCATCTGTTGGCGTTATAGCAAAATTGAATAATCATCCGTGACAGTATATGTCTATTTGTTTATTTGGTTTGTAATAACATTTTATATTCTGGTCAATCATCCTGGTTTTATGTCGCATTATCGCCTCAATGCTTCTCCTTTATAACCCCCTAAAAATTTGCTGCATAAATACCCTCTTAGCGCCCTCACTTACCCCCAACAATCCTCTACTTAGGTTTCCCTTCGTGGAAACTTGAATGAACGATTTACATGTACGGTGCAATTGCCGATATGTGTTCCTAGTTTCCCTGAAAGGCTTAACCAATTTACTGGAAGCAATAGAATTCGACATGTCCCGGAAATACGGAACTACTTGGAGTAAGGGTAGTTCGAGTAAGGGCTCAAGTTTTTGACATGCTAGACTCAACCCTTACGACGCCGCTTTAAATTGAATAAGGGTGCGATTCCAGGGGCGGATTGGAGCAGTGGGACATCGAAAAGATTTACTGTCCTGCCTTTGGGTCAGACTGGGAGATATTTGATATCGTATGCTAATATTTGTGTCCTGGTGCTGACACGGGATACACGCAAATTTTATTCAGAATGCTTTGCGCGGCTAAAGAATATCTTGTAGGTATAAATCATAATATCAAATTGTGTTTTTTGAGGGACGAAAGTACTGCCTATTTAGTTGGCTTGTAAGTTTGTAATTTATTAAATCGTGATATATCGTATAAGAGTTTTATTCATGACGAAAATTGAGCAATAGTTTTTTAATGGCAAAATTAGACTCTTGGTTTTTTCCATTATATTATTTCTGTGTGACTTTATTCTATCTTCCAGTTGTATCTTAGTTTGTTGTACGTAACATTTATCACAGTCTAAAGAATTGATTTTGTATACTAAATATGTTTGTTGTAAAGTTGTGTTTTTGACTTCTAATTTAGTGAAAATGTTGCGATTTTGAAGTGAATTTTTTTTTGAAAAGCTAATAATATGTTAAACTGTTTGATGATTTGATTAATTTTCTCTGATAGTGAAGCAACATAGGGTAAAGTTGCCAAAATCGTACCGGTCTTCTAAATCGTACCTTATCTAAAATTCGCTTAGTATCGAATTATAATCACAGTTAACGTCATCTCTAGAAGTATAGTAACTTATTGTGAAGGTATTAAGAAGGCCAGCATAATTAATAAAACTACGAGCCTTATCAGAATAAATATTGTGGTTGAGATTAAAAACAGGAGATGAATCCTCTGTCTTCATAACAATAGGTCGCGCCGGAAGCCGTTAAAATTCCATTCATTGTTCGGCGGTCGAGCCTGGCCGTACGTGTTCTTTAGTAGTTTGGACACTTCCGGAGCGTTAGAAAAGGGCCGGGCTGCTTCCACGTATGGCGAGCTGTGCTTTGCCTTGGCAGATGTGCCCATTGGCAACAAAAAATTTTGCGGAAACAAAATCCGGATCTCAAGCAAGGGTCCGACGGTACACTGACTCGAAACAAAGGACGCCGAGAGGGGATACTGGATATATCTAACGGGTAGGCACTTCAGCTCGCTCTCTTATCCGACGACCTTCGAACAGCAGCATCGTTGTTTAGCCCTGTTCGATCCGCTTCAGCCATCATCTCCAGCCGCCGTCATCAGCCCGCATCGTGTATGCCAGCCCAGCTAGTACAACTACGCCAGCCGAAGGACCGTCTCCACACCGCCGGAGTATTCACCACCACCTGCAGTAGCCGCCACCTTAGCACGCTTGTTGCCCAGCGAGATTCTCCGAGACGCTCGTCGCCCGCCTTCCGGAGAAGCCAGAAAATCGACGACTTTCGACCAGCAGCATCGTTGTTTAGGCAAGGCCCCGATCTTTTCTTTTGTTATTATTCTCTTGTTTGAGTGTTTGGTAGCCCTTTGAGGCGGCAATCCAATGTCTTTACTCGACTCTTGGCTATATTGTATGTATTATCAAATGGCCTCGAGTTACCAAGTTTTCCAACACCGATATCTTCAGCCATTCACTATTGCGGTTTTGTGAACGGCGCCCTTCGATGCTCACTTGTTTCGCTCGTTGGGATAATTCGCGACGCAAGAAGCTTGTTCTACGTACAAAGCGAACAAAGTAAAATGAAGTCGAGAGAAGAGACGGACCATCGTCAGAAACCCAAAACACCCCGAGGGCGCGAGCGAGCTGGCAACTGTGAGTCAGCTTTACCTGTTCAAGCCACACACCTGTTAGGAAGGACGCCAGCGGGACGAATCATAAAGACCCATCGAAGAATAGAGGGGGGGAGACGCTCCAATCTGCAACTTCCAGAGGCGCCGGGGTGAAACCTTCAATCAAAAGGAGTGCCAACTCCCAACAAAGGGCTCCAACCGGTACACTGACGGACAATGACCATCTCGCACACACAATTCATTCCGTGACTAATTCAAGCATGCGTTGCTCGATCGAGTCGCCGCAGTTTACCGTAACCAAGTGAATACAATACCTGTTATTTTGAAAACACACACAAACCTTCAGGCCTCGCGAAGTCAATTCTTTGTGAATAGTTTCCAAGTTACATCACATTTACAAAAGCCCAAAAGAGAGAGCTCAGTTCAATAATCACCAATAAATAACCCAGCTGGGATTTATCAGACACCATTCTGCCAATTAAAATCAAACAGAATTCACTTCAAACGTCAAATTCAAACCAATTCATTTTCCGAACGAAGTGATAGATACTTTAAATTCCCAATCAAATGTTTGTTTACGACGAAAGTTCTTTCAAAATTTAGTTCAATTCAAGTTTCTTTAATCCGATTATTTTTGGTAAGGCACCGACGGGGTTTTATTGTCGCGTGGTCTGTTTCGTTTCGGGATTGAGTGTTGCCATTTTACCGTCTATTAGGGGTTGCGGGCTTCTGATTGGGATCACGCTTCCTGGAGCTCGGTTTAGCGAGAAAGGGTTGATTACTGGGATCCCAGACAGTCGTCTTTGTTCGCCCGTTCGTAACCAATTTCGTGCCCATCAGGGGGCGTTACCCGGCACCTCTGGCCTATGGAGCTCTCTCAGAGAGAAAGCAGATCATGTCCTGGAGACCGTAATAACATCCTGGTGGGACTGTCCTTTTATTTCTGTTAACCACTTTTGTTTACCTAAACGCTTAATCTCGGGATGTCGCGGGTCGCGTTGCTGTAGGATGGCGTTCGTGCCGAACCAATTAAATGTGGCCACTTAGTTTACTCGCATTTTGCGTTAAGCCGTATGGATTCACAATGATGAGGTGACCATGATTATCGAAGGCTTTACCGGAGATCAATTCTTATCTTGAGCTTTTAAAGTTCGGACTTGTAGATATTTTACCACTGAGGGTCCCTGCGCTAAACCAGCTTGTGGTACGCTGAGTCGCAACATTCGCGTTTTGCTGTGTTTCAT
>JAWQRP010004766.1:0-11473 GCA_033557875.1 Quadriops clusia | reverse complement strand
ATATACAAGATTCTTCCCAAATTTCATGAAAGGGCCGCAGGCCTGACCAGGAGGGGAGACGTGCATGACCACGACACCAGGAGTAGGAGGGAGCTGCTTGTTCCCTATCACAGGCTTGCTACCTCGGGCTCCATCCGGCTGGGTTTCCGCTTGTATGGTGGATGTCCGGTGGAGTGGAGGGGACTGGATATGGAGGCTTTCAAAAAAGCACTCAGGACCCACCTGCTAAATAGCGCACTATATACGCTATCTTTAGAATAACTTGGAACGTCATTGCCTATTTGTTTCATTGTTTATCTTATATTGTTTATCTTTAATTTTGACCAGAACTGTACAGTTGATGAATAAATATTTACTTTACTTTACTAAGTAGATTCATTTCTCAAGCACCTAAACCCACGAAAAAGTCACACTTCATTTGTACTTTCATAGATTAAATAATTAATAATTATACATGAAAACTACTAATAACTAATCTTATTGATTTTACAAAAAAAAATTAAATTCAGCTTACCTAACACACGAAGTGAGCTTTTCGGGTACTGTACTAAGAATGAGTGGAGAACAGGAGTAGAAAGGGAAAGTTTTCAGGTAAAGAATAACAATAGATAGATGGCTATTAGAACACAATGGTTTGCAAGGAAATAAACCTTTGCACTTGAGATATATTTTTCAGGTTTCATTGTCCACATTAAAGTACTAAAAGCTATTACAACATGGAACAATATGCAATGGAATATCTAAGAAGCAATAGGAAGGAAAATATAAGGTCATTCTATCTACAGGTCTTCACTGAGGACAATGTTATCAGAGCAACAAACAAACTCAAACCAAAAAGCAGCCTAGGCTGCAATTACGTGAATGTACTACATAAACAATTATCTACAAGAGGGAATATTCCCAAACATCTTAAAGATGGCGGAAATACACCCGATACATAAGAAAGGTGATACTAGCAACGTTGAAAACTACAAATTGCAATATTGCCCGTGATTTCCAAAATATTTTCATTACTTGTAACTCAAGAACTGCCAACGTTCATCGGAAAAAGAAACGGTGGTGTACGAAGACTGCTGCATCACCTGATGAAATCCTACCTCAGTTATAGGGTACAGAGGGTCAGGACCGATGTCACATGAGTGGCGACCCTTCACGACAGAAATACCACAGGGTTCAATTCCGGGCCCATTATTATTTATCCTGTACATTGATGATCTGATCTACAACGTTAAGACGGGATGGTGTGTGCCTATATGCGGATGAGTCCTCCTTCGTTAATGTAACAAATAACAAAAAAGCTACTTGCGAAAGAACAAATGAGACTATTGAAACGGCAAGGAAATGGTTTGCAACAAATGGCCTACAACTGAACAAAAACGAGATGGAATTCATGACATCAGATTCGAGACCTTGGACAGCACCAGCCATGAGATTCCTGACCGTCTGGTTCCAGGCCGACCTACGATGGGACACAGTGGGACGAGGCTGTAGTAATGTTCGACATTGGGGAAAATTATAAATCTTTTAAATTAGCATTTTGGTTGTGCAGTTGATACACAATGAGCCTTTTCCCATCACACAAATAAATTTTTAAGATTATTATGTGTATAAGTTCATGTCCAGGTGGATTGATTCTAAATAAAAGTCTAGAGGATACTTCCTGGATTATTTTTAATAATAAGCGAAACGTCGCTGAGGAAAAAATAAAAATAATCCAGGAAGTATCCTCTAGACTTTTATTTAGAATTTAAGATTATTGTTGCATTATTTTTTTATACAGCCTGATTGTAAGAGTTGAGTTGAAAAAACTTTATTTAAATAAAACGGATTAGAAAGACATACTACTTGTTGAAAACTAATAGAGTTTGCAGTACCTAATTTAGGTATCCTAGTATTATATTTTTTTATTATTACTGTAGAGGTGGTTCGTGGTTGGCCCCTGCATTTCGACCTATTTGTGCCCTCCTTATCCCGCTCTACAGCAGTTCTGTGTCTTTGACAAAATCCAGGGGCTGCTTGTAGTACACTTTCTTGATCACCTCTGGTTCGACCTTTGTCGATCCCAGGGTCCCGAGTCTGCTGGCAGTGAAAGTCTCGCAGTGACATAAAATGTGCTGCCTTGAGTGCAGCCTGGCTGTCAGTTACTATGGTGATACGTCTATTGGCATAGCCCCTCCCCAATAGCAACTGTGCGCAGGTGGATATGCTGAAAATCTCAACCTGAAAGATGGTCACGGTTCTGCCAAGACCTATGGCAATACCCTGTCTAAGTTCGCTCGCTCCGTATATTCCTGCCCCTGTTCCTTCAGGGTTTTTTGACCCATCTGAGTTGAAGACGAGTCTATTGAGTCTAACCTCCTTTCGTTCCCATGACTCCCTAGTTGGGATATCTACCCCGTAGGATTTGTCAATGGTGTACGTCTTGCTTATATTGTCAGGTGTTGCATTCCCCTAATTCCCATAGCAAATTATATTAAAGTGATAACATTATTTCTTTATAATTGTATTTATGCATGTGATTAAGACAGGACAATTACACAATGTATCTTCAAATAATAGTTCTTAATGACTATGTCTAAGGGCTAATGGTATGTACATTGTTCGGTCTTTATCCCGAATGCATATATCTCTGTGTCGTCTAATTAGTCTAGCCGTAATTGCTTTACAGAATATATTTAAGGCTAAACGGCGTACACAAGAAGATAGAAGAATACATAGAGTTAGTTAGTGACTGTCAGTAGTCAGTTAGAAGTAAGCTAGTGTTAAATAAGAATACGTCAGTACCAAGATGTGAATCTACAGAGATTCCATCACTCCAGACTGCAACTGCAGTCCTGTGAGTTAGAGTACACGTATTACTCTAAATATACTTATGTACATAATTTCATCACAAATCCATATTATCATGTAACAAAACCATAAGGACAGTGAAATAAAGTAATATACCCAAAACAATCAACTCACTGATCAACCTTTTACAACGGAACACAACGCAGGTGTCATCGACAAACTCGGGCACCTGTCTATCTTTTCCAGGATGGCTGCATGGCCCGTCCTGTCGTTCCCTTCTGTTCGGGTTGTTTTCTGTCTGTAGGCTGCCCCCAGTGCCCTCGCCTTCACCATTATGTGCAATGGTAGGACGTCCAGAAGCACCTCCATGGCTGCAGTCGGCATTGTTGTCATCGCCACTGTTAGGCCTAGACAAGCTAGTCTTTGAACTTTTTCTAGCTTTGATTAGCAATCTCTTTTGGTGGTGTGAGGCCACCACACGAGGCTTGCATATAATATGATTGGTGTGAGCACACTATTGTAGATCCAGTGTGGTACTCTAGGATTTAGGCCCCATTTCCGTTTCCGTTTCCAAACGTTCTTCTACAGGTCTATAGAGCCCTGGTAGCTTTGTTTGTGGTCTTTTCCGCATGTGCTTTGAAGGTGAGTCCAAGGAGGAAGCCGATGATACACTCACCACACTTCTACCAGGTGAAGGAAATGCTGAGACTAATGCTCGATGCCTATCGTATGACTAAGGACGAAGAAATTAAAGAAATTCTAGTTAATGCCCATGAAAAATCACGGGCAGCCATGTACACATGTATTTGTTACCATGTACACGTATACTTATTACCATGTGCACATATACACCTGACCATGTACACGTGTACATATTACCATGTACACATATACATTTTACCCTACATATATTTTTAATCTTATGATTGCGACATATACATGTCATCATGTTCGCTAGAAATTTATGCAGCAGTAACATATATAGTAGCGAACAGAAGAACATAATAGTAATAGGGATATTTTCATATTTATGAATTAGAGATTTATTTTAATTGAAATGAATTTAATATTAATCTTACTCCTTATTTTTAATAATTATAAATTTTTAATTGTAAAACTCATTATAAAATTTTCATGTTGCAAAAACTTTCCGCAGATACGTACACCCTACGTTAGTCTTACATTGATCGTTAGAGTAATCATGGACGCATAAACATCTTGCCGAGTGCACATACATAAATACATTCTACGATATACTCGTGTACATCACATAATCTTACTGTATACACAGAATAATCTTATATATCGTTTATTAATTTAATATTATTTATAGTAATATAGTTTGCAATACATATTTGAACCAGCAACGCAGATATTCCTTCTGTACGATTCCCAAACACTGGTACATTTTACTACGAACTTCGTTCGGCATCATGTTCACCGCATTAAATGTTTTTGTCCTGTTTCTAAACTCGATCAGCATCGGCTTGATAGCGACAACTTATTTTATCAAATCTATGATCACAGACAGTTGCTTCTTTGGGATTTAATGCACAGTGTCGATTATTTTTTTCTGCTCTTTCATTGCATGGCACTGCCTCCTATAACATTTACGTATGTGCACATTCCACACTTCTTGATTGTTCCATCGCGTAACCTCACTTTTCGAAAATTCGCCAGATTACCTTTAAAGCTCCAAAATGGGGGACTTTAACTAATTGTTATTGCATAATTTACACGTTTGGCCCCTACGTAGGCCCCAATAGGGCTCTAAGACGCCGAACTCTTTCCTTTCAAAAATGACAGTGGTGTAGATGATAAACTGCCTGCGCTGAAGTTTGAAACTTCAAAATTCCGACTTTCAGTTTCAAGCTTGTCTATACGGGGGGTACTCGCACCCTTCGGCACGAAACAAATTATTTGCTAAAATAAACTATTAGAGCAAAACAATAATTTATTTCGTAGCTTTTTACTTTGTTGATGCAAGTACTTAAATTAACTCTTACAAAACTCATTGATGTTCTTTAAAATGCGATTTTTTCATAGTGGCGCAACCATCAACACACACTTACCATAGAAATCACACTCCTTACAATGGGAAAATTACGTACGTTACAACGGTAATTATGTTTGTTGATTGTTAATATCTAAAAAGGGAGGAAATGAGTTGTCAGCTAAAGGGCAAACAAAGAATAGATAAGTATAATGAAGTCATAAGTACAGTCTAGCTACAGTGGTAGTACATGAACCAATCAGATCAAGTTATAATTTTCTCTAAGTCCAAATTTTTGTATGTCAATAAGTAAATATTTTACGTTCATTGTTTCAAATCATATTTTAAAAAAATGTAGAATTTTAAACATAGTTAATTTAATTAATTTTATTGGTAGGGGTTTACTAATTAAGTAATTATGTTTTACATGATATAATTATTATTACTTACTGTAAATAAACAGATTCAATGTTCATGTGAATTTAAAAAATATTGTTTAAAGACTTCTAATTTATTTTAAAAACCGGTTTGACAATAAAGAAAGTAAGAAGGTAAGAAAATACCACCTTTGTTCTTGGCATTTATTTTCATTTTTACATTGTTACACTTTACATTACTAACAGTATTTGCAATACAAATATAAAAAGTAATCAGACAGTTGTTCAGATTAGAAAAGGATTGTAGAATAAAAGTACTCCAACTTAATGCAAATAGGCAATAAACTGAAACTATGCGAAGCCGTGTGTAGGGTTTTATACACTTTGCATTATACACAACATTGAGAAGGGTTAAACGGAGACAGAAGTACAGTATTCCGTTTTTAATCCGAAATGATCAAGTCAATAGCGTGTTGTCCAATTCCCCTTCTTTGCTCTCTGGTTGCGACATGATTTTCCGCAGGACTTTGCTAATTACGTCGGACAACGACTCCCGTGCTCCGACATCCAAAATGTTCAAGCATTGCTGTAAAAATTTCCAGTGATATAAAGTTAAAAAAAAGTGCATTATAGTTTCAGTGAGTTTATTAAGGCATTACGTTAAAACATTTTTAGACAAGTCATAAGGTTTTGAAAAATGGATATTGTAAAGTGTGAACCAAACCTAAGTTCTTATTACTTTCATGTATGTGTACATTGATAGTGAAGTTTCTTTGGATTTTTCTAAATTTTATTTACTATCCAAAAATGTTTTCACCTAAATTTTCTACCTCTGATTTAATTAAATCAAAATATTTAAAGATTCGTTGTTGAATAAATCCTATTAAATAATATAATAACCCACAAAATCTAGTAGTGGTAGTATAATAATTACCTGATGCACTTCATCGCCTTCCTTCAACCTTAAGACTGCAATAAGAGCACTCTCCGAATTTGCTTTCACATATCCGTTTTTCTCCTTTGTTCCATTTACCAACATTGGGAGGAGCAATCTTAACAATTCGGGTGCCATTTTGCTTGCAGGAACTGTCCTTGCCAGGTGAATACATACTCTCCCTAACAGTTGCTTCACATCATTGCTGTTGTTGTTCATGGTCTATAATAAAAAAAAAAGTACAAATTTAAAATTTTATATTTAGTACTTAGAACCTTTGAGTAGTCATTATTTATCAGCTAATAACTGATTAACTCTTAAAAAATATTCAGAATACAAATCAAATTACCTTAACAAAAGGCCCTACAACATTTATAGGCAGGGCTTCATCGTGCAGCATTAGGTACTGGAATAAATAACCACACGACCTAATCGCATTCTGCGTTATGAGAATTTTGTCTGAAGCGAGGTGATTT
Organism: Quadriops clusia; assembly: GCA_033557875.1. Classification (NCBI taxonomy): domain Eukaryota; kingdom Metazoa; phylum Arthropoda; class Insecta; order Coleoptera; family Hydrophilidae; genus Quadriops; species Quadriops clusia. The sequence goes on along the minus strand of JAWQRP010004766.1, from coordinate 4,903 downwards.
AACAATGTTTTTAAAGTTCTATCTCTGTACTGCTCATCCCAAAGCAACTCTGCGGATTCCTTTATGGCTACGGATAATGCTAAGCTTCTGCCGTGTCGTAGAGGCCATTCAACTTGTGCTTCTTCATCTTATGAAGCAAAAAATAGTTAGTTACTCCAATATAATAAGAATTATAACATAATAAATAATATAATATAATAAATTATAACAAAATATTTTCTTGAGAAATATTGTTATACTACTTACTTAATAAATGCTCAGTTAAAGTAGAGTCTAATTGATCGGCTGGTAGCCATTTGCATAAAGCTCCTAAGCAACCTGAAGCAACACTGCGTGTCACCTCTTCCGAATGAGATAAATAAGACAGGAGGGTTGCATGAATCTGCTTCCTTATGGGTTCAGAACATTTATCTCCAGCAGGGGTGATCACACCTCGAAGAGCATGTAAAGTTGTTTCTCTATAACAACAAATTTAACATCGTTGAAATTCCCCAGGTCAAGATAATTACTATGAATGTTGAGTTGAAAATAAAATTTCTGGTACTTTCTTGACTGATTTATTTTGATAATTAACAAAACTCTGACTTCAAAGGCCTGAAGAAGCCGCAATTGAGCGGCAAAACTGGTAGCCTTACGAATTATTAAATAAATCAGTCAAGAAAGTACCAGAAATTTTATTTTCAACTCAACATTCATACAAATTTAACATCATTTAACAAATCAAACATAGATTCTGAAAATTTTAATCATTAGTATAAAGTAACTTGCGTACCTAATGGAAGAATCATCAGTAGATTTGATTGTATTATGTAGTTCCACAAAAAGCGGATCAGCTCTTTGATGGATGACGATTAGATGCTCTAAAGCTGTGCTGGACTTGAGGCGAACCGTCCTGTTGGTATCGTTCAAGGCTTTGACGAAAGTCGTTTGTAGTTGTGGTAAGAATTGTTTCAAAGATATGCCAACCTAAAATAACAAACCTTAGTTTAGCATCTACATATATTTATTTGTATTGTTCCTACCTTTGCTAACAGAGCAGCGAGGGTCTCCAAAACAGCAATTTTTACATTTGCGCTAAATCGATCTCCCAAAATTCTGATGAGCGGTCCTGTTATGGCGACAACACTCGGTTGTAGTGCGAGAGAATTGGTAACTCGGATTATCTCCCCTAAACCTTGAGCTGCAGCCTCTTTCTCGTCTCCGTCACCATTTAAAATAGCTTCTCTGAAAATGGGCAAAATGGGGGTGATGCCTTTGGGTAGGCAGAATCCCGGCAGTAAGTCTGTGGTTCCCTTTAAATCCGGAATGGCGTATCTCACAGCTTGTCTGATGTCCGACACATAAGTAGCTTGTTGTTTTGGTTCTAGAGACTGAAATAATAAGAAATGACTATCAGTAAATTGATATATACATATATATATATATATATATTGACAAAACCGTTTATTGAAACCCAAAACTAAAAAAGCTGTATATTTGACGATGTGTTTTGATAGGATGTAAGTGTGATATAGTTTTTGTATAAATATGTTGCTTTAATAACTCCGAAATCTATCGCATGTGGACAATCCCTGAGAATGAACTTTACAATCAAGATAATGCCTTTCCACAAAATTTACTCTAGCTAAACGATTAGTAAAGACTGTGAAAGACTGTTTTTACAATAAAAAATGTTTGTTCTTATGTACTCGGGAACAGTGAGACATTTACGGATGACTCCATAATTTTTGCTAATGCTTTGAAAATGGTGGCAATCGCAACTCCAATAACTACGTACATCTTTGTTTAAATAAATGCACCTGGACAAAAATGCCAAATAATTTTAAAGAATTTTCCTTACATATCTTTATTTAACAACGTTTCACTTAAGAATACCATTTTTTTTTACATTTTCACTTATTAGACATTGAGTGTATCTTTATAATTTTCTTCTCTTATTTCTTCATTTATTTTAAAATTTTATTATATGGGCACGTAAACAAATACAATTTAATGTAAAATCCATAATATCACTGAAGAATGTATTTAATATAGCAGAAAAAGTACCTTTTAAAATTTCTGTCAGGGACGTATGCAGCCGTTTGTAAGTTTGGTTGCCTATACTGGTATATAGTCTCCTTATAGTTTGTTTCGAATCATGGTTCGAATGGTCATCCCTCAAGTTTATTTATAATATTTTCGCAAAACTTGATGAGCTAAGTTAAAATTTCTAATATAGAGATTATAATTTTACTGTGCCTTTTTTGATAAACGTAAAATATGACTTAATGTTTATACTTTCATTCGCTTGCTAGCAGCGGTCGCGTGCGGTCGTATTGCTTAGCTCTGCTGTTAGCTGTACAGTATTGCAGTGTGGAATGTGCTGACTGATGCAGTGCAATCACCTTGCTTACTCTATAATGACCTACATAAATATACAGTTCGAATAATATAACAAAAAAACGAAAATTAAAAAGGCTATCAGGGCACTTTTAAGCCCTGGTAGTGCAACTGAAAATTATCCAGCGAACACCTACTCGTCCCGTCCCAACCTTGAATCAAGCAGGACCAAGTCAAGTCCCACTTGAGCAAGATGATGCTCAAAATCAGGACCAACAGAAATGGAACACTGCCGAATACTCAAAAAAAAGGGGAAGGGAAAATAGCTCCGATTCACCACCGCAAAGGACACTGAAACAAGCCATGCTAAAAGATTATTGGCTAAACGCTCCCATTGAGACGACTAACCGATATGAAAACCTGAACCAAGACGAGGAAAGTTCGGAAGACCAAGTTCTAAAAGAGGAACCCACGCCAAAAAGAATTGGACCACCACCAATATTCGTAGCAGGAGTCAGTTACATCAAACCCCTAACTGATCTGTTAAATGAAAGAGCTACAAATAAATTTGACCTTAAAGTCCTCAATAACGAACAAGTTAAAATCCAAACAGAATCACCAGAAAGCTACAATAAAATTATCAAAGCTCTAGATGAGAAGAAGACCCAATATCACACATATCAGGCTAAACAGGACAGAAGCTTCAAAGTTGTAATAAGAAACATTCACCCCTCAGCGGATATCGCCGAACTCAAATTCGAAATAGAAGAACACGGACATGCAGTTATTAATATCAGCAACATCAAACAAAGGATTACAAAAAAGGCCTTACCGCTTTTTATAGTTGAATTAAAACAAAACCCGAACAACAAGGACATATACAAAATCGATAAATTAATGAACTCAATTATTAAAGTGGAAGCTCCTCTCGCCAAAAGAGAGTATTAAATGTCAAAGATATGGACATACGAAACGGACACACCGACCATGAAGTTCTAGGCTCCAAACCAATCAGAGAGCAACAAGAACATCAATCCAACAACAAATTGGAAGAAATGATGATGGTCCTAATGGGGAGAATGGACAATATCCTTTCACTCCTAACCACAGTCATTAACAAACTTACATAATGGCCTGCAGCCTAAGGGTCGCAGTCTTGGCTCACCATAGTCAAGAATTATCAACATTTGCTACATAATATAGACGTCATCATGATATCTGAAACTCATTTCACCCAAAAAAGTTTCTTCAAAATGCACAACTATAAAGTATACCACACCTCCCATCCTAGTGACAAAGCAAGGGGAGGCTCAGCAATCATAATACGAAATGCCATCAAACACTACGAACATGAAAAATATCAAAAGACCCACTTGCAAGCTACCACTGTAACTATTGAAGAATGGAAAGAAAAACTTACTCTTTCTGTAGTATATTGTCCTAGTTGTACCATTCAACAAAAATCAATTTGAACATTATTTCCAATCATTGGGCCATCGCTTCATTGCAGGTGGGGACTACAATGCTAAGCAATCCCTACTGGAGATCCTGGCTTGAAACCCCCAGGGGAAGGCAACTTTATAGAGCAATTCAAACAAATCACTGCTCCTTCGTTTCATCAAAAGAACCAACACACTCTCCAACCGACAGACAAAAAATTCTTGATCTACTGGACTTCTGTGTGACGAAAGACTATCCAGATAACAACATCTCAGTAAGATTGTGTTTTGATCTATCATCGGACCACTCACCTATAATCATAGGCCTGAAAACGGAAGCAATAACAAAGACATAGCCCCCCGTACTGTGGAACAAGAAAACCGACTGGAACTTATTCAGAGATATTATGAATATAAACCTAACAACAAACTTATCAATAAAAACTCCCCATGAACTGGACGAAGCTGTAGAATACCTGAACACACATATTCAAAGAGCTGCTTGGAGTGCCACGGCGCTAACTTCAGATAGCAAGCACCAAAAAAGTTGCCCACCTACAATCAAGGAAAAGATCGATGAGAAAAGAAAACTCAGAAAAAAATGGCAAGAAACGCGTTCTCCAGTAGATAAAACAAAACTAAACAAAGCCACGAAAGAACTCAAAACGCTGTTGCAAAACAAGGAACAAGGAAATACACGTGTTCTTTGAGAATCTTACAGCAACTAAAGATACAAACTACTCATTATGGAGAGTCACGAAAAGAATTAAGCGCTCACTGAATTCAATTCCTCCAATAAAGAAACAAGACGGGCATTGGGCAAAAAGTGAAACTGAAAAAGTAGAAATCTTTTCAGAACATCTAAAACAAGCCTTTACCTTTTATCGGAGAAGCAAACGTTAACGATTAAGCGAAAATTCATGAGTCACTACTATTTCCCCACCAAATGGACCTCCCAATCAAATTATTCAAAAGAAAGGACATTGAGGTAGTCATTCGAAAAAACCTCAAGAGTGGCAAAGCTCCAGGATACGACCTCATTACTGGCAAAATACTAAAAGAACTACCAGATTGTTCCTTAAGACTAATAACTATCATCTTCAATGGAGTACTGCGACTTGGTCACTTCCCCTCACAATGGAAAG
>JAWQRP010004765.1:0-11474 GCA_033557875.1 Quadriops clusia | reverse complement strand
ATAGTGTTGTTAATTTGTAGAATTGTGATTTGTTGTTGGATGATCATTGTTTTACACATTTTGCATGCAGCTACGTTGCAAATGGTGATGTTGCTCTGCTCATCTCTTTTGAACTTCCCTTTTAGCGCCTGAAGAAGGCCGCAGTGGCGGCCGAAACCGTAGCGTGATTAAAATAAAATACTTGAAGCAAGATCCCATTGCCTTTTATTTATATATCATTTTGCTATGGATATGTATATGCCAGAGATTAGAACCGCGACTACTGGAAAATTTAGCCAATGATTTGATTGTTTAAATTTATCGTCTTTACCTTTTATTCTTCTGAAAGATTTTTTTGTCGAGTTTTGATTTTTAGCAATTCTTTTAAAAGTTTCCAATATTTTCAATGAACGCTGTGCCATTCCACTCCCGTAAGTCGGTTTCTGAGGGGGCCATATAACTATTAACTCATTTTAACTCCGACACTTCAAATCTGACAACTTTCAATTCATTAAATGTCAGATTGACCGATAGTCACAAATTCTGGCACTATAACCAAAAAACTGACAGTTGTGTCTTCTTCTCATTTTTGGATTGGATTGGATGGAATAAATGCATGGGCATAGAACGGATAACTAGAAAGGGAACGCGGACTGAACCGGGAACGGGAGAATAGTGTAAAATAAAATGAAACGAAATAAAATAAATTAGAATTAAATTAAAATAAAATACGGGATTGATAGTAGACTTGAAACTAGAACGGAAACGAGAGCTAAACTGGAAACGAGATAAAGGGAAGGAAAATAAATTAAAATAAAATGAAACTAAATAAAATAATTTAGGTGGATAATCAAGACACTTCTTGGGTTTTATGACATAGATTTTATTGGCCAATAAAATCTATACCATAAAACCCAAGAAGTGTCTTGATTACCCACCTAAATTCACCACCTTGGGACTGGATCCTACACATATAAATAAAATAAAATAGAATTAAATTAAAACAAAATAGGGTATGAATGAAACAAGAACGGGAACGGGAGCTAAACTGTGAACGAGATGAAAGGAAGGAAAATAAATTAAAATAAAATGAAACTAAATAAAATAAATTAGAATTAAATTAAAATAAAATAGGGTATGGATACTGGACTTGAAACTAGAACGGGAACGGGAGCTAAACAGGGAACGAGATGAAGGGAAGGAAAATAAATTAAAATAAAATTAAACTAAATAAAATAAATTAAAATTAAATTAAAATAAAATAGGGAATGGATACTAGAGTTGAAACTAGAACGGGATTGGGGACTGAAACAGAAACGAGGACGGGAAGGAAAATAAAGTAAAATAAAATTAAACTAAATAAAATAAATTAGAATTAAATTAAAATAAAATAGGGGATGGATACTAGACTTGAAACTAGAACGGGATTGGGGACTGAAACAGGAACGAGGACGGGAAGGAAAATAAATTAAAATAAAATTAAATTCAATCAAATAAATTAAAATTAAATAACGGATGGGCATGAGACTTGAAACTAGAACTGGAACGGGAACTGAAACAGGAATGAGAACGGAAAAAGAAATGAAATATCTTGAAATAAAGTCAAATAAAATTTTTAAAAAATTTAAAAAATCAAATTAAATTAAAACAAAATAAAGAAATGGTACGGGGCTGGAGGAGACGTGTCTAAACGGGAAAGAGGTAAAGAAATAAAAAAAAGATAAGGAAAATAAAACATGTAATCTGTTTAAACAACAGGCGCAGCTATTCATCTCATTGAAACAATGTCTTGGTCTCTCTTTCCACTTCTTTCATGTACACTACACTCTTGCCCGTTTGAAAAAAACCATGCACTCAAAGTGTCGTTCGAAGAACGACGGGTCATGCTAGTCTATATATATAAAAGGCAAAACCCATTCATATAGATAATCATCAACGCACAGCCAAAACTGCTTACCCGAAAAATCTAAAATTTTTTGGGGTGTTTCCTTAGTGGTCGTAGGCGCACACTAAGAACCGGTTATCCGATCGGGGCCCCCTAAGACTACTTTTGAAGTCCTCAAAGTCCCCATTTAAGCCCGTGTAAATTTTTGCGCATCAAGACTTTATCCAAGGTGGCATTGGTTGTAATAAAGTATTCACACACGTCGGCAAGTAACCGGCCAGTCCCGCTTCGGTAGCTACAAACTAGTACGAGGTATTTGTTTCGGCTTTGTTCGTACCCGGCATGCAAGCTGACGACATGTGCGAGAATGCAAGCATCACAAAAAACATATAAGCATTGAAACCCCGTAAGAGCAGTCTTGTTCGGTATGGCATGTATCGTGAGCGACCTGTCCGAGTCATGTTTGTGGGACCAGACCTTAAAAAGAGGCTCATCACATTCAGTGGTAACGAGCGACCTTTACTATCGACAGAGCCGATACAAATTTACAGTGATACATAAGGTTCTTTCCAACAACACGAGTAGATAGTTCAAGAACCAGGTACAGGGTCGGCTAGGGATCAAAATATAGGCTACCAGACATTCATGTGTACAGAATTGCCGTATGGCGACGAAAATTTTAGAATGGGCCGGCCCTGTGATGTACGTTAAACGATTCTAGGACTATCAATTCGTGTTGTTGGAAAATACCTATACGTTCTTTCCAACAGCAGGTTTTGTATCGTTTAATGTACGGTAAATACTGGACCGATCTAACATTTAGAAATTACCATAGAGATGTGATTTTACTAGACTCATCGATTTCTTTAGCAACGAGCGACCTTTCTCTCTATTTTGACGTTTATATTAGATCGCCTTTAAAAGTCATGTGGCCTAACAGTCCAGTACTCAAAATGACGTAATCTGGTTCTTTGGATAGTTAACATGGAAACAATCGTCTTGCATGATCCAGTGTTGGGATAAATCTGGCGGCGCGGCAGCTTCAGCAGTCAATTTGGTGCGAGCACGAGTGCGCGTCAGACGTAACAAAGCGCCTTCCTGGTTCGATCGTGTTGTATTTCCCCTCATTGTTCCACCACGGCAATAACAAAGCGTATAACTTCAGAACAATCCACCAAAGGTTCCAGTGAAAAAGAACGCACCCTGAGGATCCTCAGCATAATCTACATTTGATGGTAATCTTTTAACCTACCAAGCAAGGTATAATAAGTGCCTCCTATGAAAGAAGAAAACCCTTAGTATATATTTGCGTGATCGTTCGTTCCTGAAAAAATAGCGTCTATCTGATCAGCTGATTTGTTAAGGTTAGGTGAATATGTTGTGTTGGTACAGTGCATTATGGAGCAAAATAGCTTTCGCGGTGACAAAGATTTCAATATCTAACAATCTCCTACCCACGAACCAGCAAAAGAAACAATTACATGTAGCTGCGAAGAATGGCAACTGAAACAAACAACTAAGAAGAAATGACTAGACACGGAAATTAATTTTTGGAAGCACTCGATACACAGAAGGGAAAGCCAGACTGGAAGCAGACTAGAAATCATTTCTAAAAAAGATTGTGGGAACCCAACGGCGCAAATGTTACGAGGACTGCTCAAAGAAAGGTTATTGAAGCAAATTTTCAGTGGAATCAGAAAAAGAAGGCCTCGGTTTTGCTGGAGAGAAGAAATCGACCAAGAGATTAAAGATAGAGACTTGAAAATCTCTAGGCAGATGGATAATGAGCTTTGGAAGAGGTAAAACATTGTAATTACCATCAGATCATCATTATTCCTCCCATTTGCAGAAATAGCGGGAGGATATAGTTTTTTTCTGCCTATATGTATAATTAGGAATATGAAAATGTAGCTATTTCGACTCGTAGGGCTCAAAATTTTTTTGACACAATAAAGCTGAGAGTACCCTAGGCGGAACTGAAACAATCGGAATTGAGCACTTCCGTGTAAATAAATAGGATGCGCATTTCGACAGATTTGTAAGTGTTCAGCGACCTTTTGTTTATTTACATGGAAATGCACAATGCTGTTCGATTCACTAATTCACGTGGTGTACTCTCAGCTTAAGTCGTCTCTTACTTTCGAATTTGTCTATAAGAGTTTGGAACACTATGTCGTAATTAACCTCCATTAAAGGTAAACTTCTGGCGATACTTAAAGCGGGCCCTGTGAGTGAATTTAATAAGTGGTGAAACTTTTCTATTTTCGAAATGGATTGATTCTCATGTACCAACGAACGAAAACTATCAAAAAACAGCTTCCAATGCTTTACATTACCGTCAAACTTAGGTAAGTCTATTTTAGGTAATCGCGAATTTCCAATCTGCGTAGGGCTTGCACCTGGCGCCGGGGTGGCTAACAAAGTTTTTGCGACGGCTTTAATTCTAAAATATAAATCTTCAAAAGCCAACAATGGCTGACAATCTACAACCGCGTCGGGATCATCTGAAAGTGTAGCTTCCAAAATCTTACGCTGCATGCTTTGGATCTCTTCAAGAGTCTTATCGAGGGCCTCGTAACGAACTTCAAACATTTTAATTTTGGTACGGTCCTGCGTCACCGTTGTTGACAAATCATAAAGTACTTGCGCACGTTGGAATAGCTTTTCGCGCTCGGCTATCAACGTTTTGAGGCTAGGGGCGATAACAATAAAACTGATTCTCAATACGGCAAATAAAATGCAAATTGCACCACTAGAACACACTATACGCGATGAATAGTAAGGATTCGAATAACGTAATGTGCAGGTGGTCAGGCGACGCAATCACTACGGGTAAACAAACGCAAATAAATCACAAGCCGCCCCCAAGTCAAAGCAACGTGCTCGCTAGGTTAAACGACAACTTAAAGGAATTAAGGCTGGGAATCCGGCTCGATGGGACCAAAAAATGTTGTAAAATGGACTAATCTATAGGAAAGAGCCACTTACATGATTTTGTTGATTTGACGAACGAAGTCTGGACGTTTGACTGTTGACTTGACGATCGAAATCTGTGGCGACGTGCACGGCACTATTCTCTAAGCTATACTACTGTGGCTCCTGTGCAAAGGATAGGTGGGGAAAGAGAGGGAACCAAAAAAGCGAGCGCGAAGTTTAAACAATTACAATGTAAAGTTATATGTATAACCACAAAATATAAACCAATACCTATAAAAAATTAAATAAAAGAAACAAAACATAGAAAAGGACATCAGAGGGGATGGAGGTTTAAAAAAATATTGCAAAAATTATTCACATGTACAAAAGTAAAATAAAATTAATAAACAATTAGCCAAATATTAATCCATGAAGTATATACAATTTACGATACTAATTTAAACTTAGTCTTCGCTTTTATAAGTTTCATCTACTTCTAACCTTTTCAAAGAACTGGTATGTCTCCTATTTTTTTCCTTCTAACTATATTTTCAGTTCTCTCCTAATATATCTACACAGTGCGGCAATTAAATTCCGGGACTGAAGCTATAAAAATGAAACGAAATAATTTTTTTCAAATCTCTCTTTTTCTTCGTTCAACGTATTCTCATCTTGATTTAATACAATTTCAACAGCGACTGAATAGTGATTCAAATGCCCTCTCGAGCTCATTTTTCGGTATTGTCTCCAAGGCGTGCGTCGGCGTTTTTTGGATGGTCTCAATGTCATGAAAAACGCGCCCTTTCAACTTCTTTTTCATTTTTGGGAACAGTGAGAAGTTACATGGCGCTAAAGCAGGTGAATACGGTGAATGATTCAACACACAGATTCGATTTCGTGCCAAAAATTGACGAATAATTAAAGACGTCTGACTAGGTGCATTATCGTGTAACAGACACCAGTCGTCAGGATCGCGATATTCTGGTCGAATTCGACGAATTCTGCCCAACAAACGTTGTAAAACTACCAAATAGATGGCAACAGTAACTGTTTGACCAGCTGGGACAAACTCGCGGTGGATGATGCCCTTGCTATCGAAGAAAACAATTAACATTGTCTTGATTTTTTAAGGAACTTTTCGAGTTCTTTTGGCTTGAGGAGATGCTTTCGACTTACATTCGGCACTTTGACGTTTTGTTTTTAGGTCATACTGAAAACATTTTGCATCATTTTGAACGTTTTTGAGGGTGTTGTGCCAAGTTTTGCGTGAAATTTAATAACACCGCGTTGTTCCATGATTGTATTCCGACGCATAATAAATTGAACTAATGTTCGAAATGTTATAAAACTAAGATTTCAAGAAATCTTTCAGGGTATGTTCACAAGAGTCCAATATTTAAAATAACATATGATTTCGGTAGATGTCGCTTCTGGTTGCTGATATATAGCATCAGTCCCGGAATTTAATTGCCGCACTGTGTATATCTCCCACCCATTCCCTTCTATTCGTTCACATGGGAATATTGTGATAAAAAATCAACCATTTTTTAACAGAGTACTATTTTACTATATTCTAAATGGAAACCTATTTTTTTTATTTTTTCTTCTTATTTTTGGCAACAAAGTAAAAAACTTTTATATAATAAAATTTTAAAATAAGAGTATAGTTTCTTAGGTATTTTCCGAGTAAACATTCAAGAAGTTATTTCATTTCGTATATAGGCATGTAGCGCTTTACAGTTTAATATTTCATTTTAGTTCATAAAAGTCTAAATATTTACTAAAAATAACAATATTGTTGAATATATTTACCCGAGGGCTTGAATTTATAAATGCTATTTTCATCATGACCTTTTGCCCGTGCTATACAATACAAAAACCATTTAAATGTCAATCACGTAAAGATCTAGATAACGTTTTATTTTATTTGAAATAGTATTTATCAATCATTAAATCAATTACATAAACACCTCACCGACCGCGCTGTGCTCTTTCCAATATGCTCTATGTACCGTCACTCTATGGTACCGTTCATGAACCATACAGAGCATGCGCATTACAAAATGAGCTTTCCGATTTGTACGGTACACTGTACGATATAGTTGTCTTTCCAACAGACAAATGTGCTATTCACGAGTCGGTCTTTATATCGGCAAAACAGTTCACGTTCAAACCATGTACTGGTTGCACTGTCATGCGCCGTTAATTATAGGGGAAGAATTTAACGCTGTCGTTGATGTGTGTTTTACAAATGAGTACAAAGTGTGACGAATTCAGAATTGGTACATATAAATCATCAATTGCACTGTCATGTGCAGTAATCGATTTGATAGTAGTACATGTACATAATATATGTACTATACACTACACCGTAAAAATTGTCATGTTGGAAAGAACCTACTCTGATATTGTTGAATGAACAGTTTAAAGTAACAATTATATTACTTCTAATAGAATAAAATGTTTCATAGATCTTCACGTAATTGTCAGTCCAATTGTTTTTGTATTGTACAGCACCAACAAAAAGGACACTATGAAAACTACATTTATAGATTCTAATTGTAGGTACACTCGGGGTAGTGAATTGAACAAATTTGTTATTTTTAATAAATATGTTGGCAAATACAATATGAACTTCTTTTGTTTCTGTAAAACGTTACAGGCCTACTTCTAAAAAAAATAAATTCCTGAAATCAATGTGTACTTGACAAATATCTAAGAAACTATGATCTAATTTAAAACATTTTTTTATACAAAATATTTTTATTTTGCCAATAATAAGAATAAACAATAAAATATATTTGTTTCCATTTAAAGAATTTCTAATTATCCTGAAATAAGCTTCAACCGGTCAAACAAATAAAATGCCACATTATGAATTTCGCTTGCCCCTTTCCCATTAAATTATATTTTGAAAACTATTTTTTGTAAAACCATTCGTTCATGTGATATTTGCAATTATCAGATTAAATGGACTGCCCTGTATAATTTTGGTTATTGTTGTTATTTCTTATGTTTAAATCTTGATTCTTTTTAATTTTGTTATTTCTATTGTTTGATTTACAAAATTTTGTAGACTTTTTCTTAAAGCAATTTATATCTTTTTAATGGCAGTATTTCAAAATATAGTATTACTTAATAGTATTCACTCGAACTCCGAGCGGTGTGATCAACAGCTGTTCTCTGCTACCTCTGGTAAAAAGTGTTCAGCGCTCCATAAGAAAACGAAGTCGAGCTCTGCATACTCACTTATAATAAATATTAATAACACCCTAGTTATTTTAAATATGAGATAAAAATCGGCTGTTTGAACAATAACAAGACATTCGCAAGCCGTAAGAACAAAATATGTACTATAAACAACACAAAGTACGTAAACGTTAACAACAATCCTCGTAATGAGCCAACAAGCAACGATTGAATCGTATCTCAAACAACCAATGATGGCTCATTCGGCCCAGATCCCGATGACCCTCGCCGAACAACAAATATTACAACAAAACCAACAACTCTTTGCCGAAAATGGAAACGGATCGCAAAGTGAACAATTCATTTATCAAGGGTGGTGCAAAGATGTTGCACAAAGTCAAATTAATACCCTCATGGCACAAGTGAAGCACCTGAACTCACTTGCACAAAACCCAGACAATCGAGGAGTCAAAAACACTGCTGCGGAACAGCAAGAAGACGAATGTATGTCTGTAGCGACCGAATGGGTGCGTGTAAATATTCATAAAGAAAAGGAAAAGTAGAAGCAAAATAACAAGAAGCAAGGAGCCTCGTCAGATGGTACCTCGGCTAAAAATATCCGCGATAAAAAGTATTCAGCTCAAATACATAATCAAACCCAGGCAGTACATAAACCTCCTCCAATTATATTGTGACGAGGTTTCTCGTATCTGCGGGTAGCTCTTGCTTAAGGGTTATGTTTCGAGAGACAAATCTTACTGGGCGTCTCGAGCGCCACTTTATTTGTTTTCGAGAAAATAAAGAAACTCGTTAAAACGGAAAATTAAAACAAATTTATTCAATCCTATTAAAACAACTCTAAATAAATCAAAGGTTTAATTCTTATGACTAGAATGTGCACATGCACTTATACACGTACTAGTGTCGAGTGGAAGTCGTAGCTTCAGCACTAATACGGAATCGGTTTAGTAAACAATAATCCTATTAATAAACTGAATGCTTAATTACTGTAGGACAAATTCGGGTCAGTTTATAACAACAACCTGGCTATTCGCCTAATTGTTGCGGCCTGCGGGTTGACAACAACCTGGCTATTCGCCTTGATTGTTGTGGCGCTATACAATGTGGTTTATCTAGCTATCTGCCTAATTGTTGCGGTCTATCAGGTTAACAATGCTAAAGCGTTGTTGCAATTAACACTAGAGTCTAATTGTTAAACGGTACGGTAATGGTCGGTTTAATTGTTGCGTCTATCGGGGTAACAATAATATAATGGTGAATACTACGGAAGCGTCTAACGGGGTAACAATGCTATGAGCTAGCCGCTGCTAACTATTAAGACCGCACTTGGCTAGTCTTTCTTGGGAGTTGCTATTCGCAGGACTCCGAAGAGTGCGGCGTGTAGTCGCCTTATATAGGCGGCAAGGCAGGTGGGGGAATGCGCGCGCCTACAGGTGGGGGAGCCGGCGCGTTCATGAAGCGCAGGCGAAACTAACACTCGCGCATCTGTAGAACATTCGAGAACATTCCAGCACTTTTTAGAACAACACATGTTGTTTCCGCCCCGGAATAATTTAAATCATTTGTTGCCCGGGAATAATTCAAATCACTACGTTACAATATTAGTACTAGTAAGAACATTTGTTTTCCGCATTACGAAATTATAGCAATGAACAACAACAGGATTAAAATTAGTGCGGTCGACCCACACACCTATAACCAAATTACAGAAATCATCAATACTCCTTCAAAAATAAACATACGCGCGACCACAAGGTGATGATTAAGGACCTTCATCGTTCATACGACCCAGAGGTTATAAAAACAGACCTTGCCCAACGACGCTATCCTGTTAAAGAGGATGTTAATAAGAAAAAGTGGATCCCAGCTGATCAAAGAAAAGTACGAAAAGAAAAAGGGCTAAACTCATACAAGTCTCTTGATATGTTTATCATATCATTCGAGCGGACAATGGACATAAAAAAGATCTACGAAATAACGCATATTCTGGGTAACAAGATTAAAGTGGAAGCAATGCGTAAAAATAGCATGCTGTCCCAGTGTAAGAACTGTCAAGATTATAGACACACCCAAAATTGGTGCCGCAAACTCCCGCGTTGCGTTGAGTGTGGCAGAAATCATCGTACAATTGAATGCAAACAAAAAAGAACACCACCCAAGTGCTGTCACCCTGAAAATTACCGCAGATGCGAAGTCTTCAAAAACTTGATAAAGCAACGAAAACAAGAAACCACGTCCAAATCATTGACTCAAGGGTTAGATAAAAATAAAGGTATTCACTAGCAGCCGGTGGTTGAGATATCCAGCTCAGAAGAAAACCAAAGTTTAAACTTTAACAAAGTAACATGCAGCCAAATACTAACAGGCACAAAACCGATGACAACAGACCAGATGCTGCAATTGTTATTGCAGAGGATGGAAAACCTAGAAAGGAAAATCAACAATGGATAGTATACTTCGCATCATAGAATGGAATGCCAACGGACTACTCCAACACAAAGAAGACCTTCAAGCATTCCTGAACACAGAGAACATTGACATTTGCCTTAATGCGGAAAACCATTTCACTGACCAGTCGTACATCAGACTCAAAAATTACTCCACCTATCACACTGTTCACCTCGCTGGCAAAGCTCGAGGAGGCAGTGCTATTATAATCAAAACTAACATCCAACATTACGAAGAGGAGAAGTTAGTGACTCGGGATATTCAAGTCACAACTGTAACAATCACATCCACAAACCAAATATTGACTGTAAGCGCTCTGTACTCGCCCCCAAGATATACCATCACGAAAGGTGAATTCCTATCGACGCTCAATGATAGATTTATAGTGGGTTGAGACTTTAATGCAAAACACACCCACTGGGAATCATCTATAACAAACAATAAAGGCAGAAACCTATTTGCGGCAGCTACTGAGCTTGGATGCGAATTTAGTTCTACTGGCAAACCAACCTATTGGTCAATGGACCGAGATAAGCGGCTGGACCTACTAGACTTCTTCATAATCAGAAATACATCAACAAATTTTCTCAAAATAGAAGAAGTTTTTGATCTGAGCTCTGACCACTCCCCCATCTTACTAACAATAAGTGAGAATATCATCACAAAACTCCAAAATCCCGTGCTGATCAACAAAGACACGGACTGGGAATACTTCAACCACCTTCTTGAGAAGAATATTAATTTGAATGTCCCACTCAAAACAATATTGCAACTTGACACCGAGGTGTATCAATTCACCAAGGACATTCAAAATGCAGCATGGAAGAGTGCCCCACTCCTAAAAAGAAAGCTCAAAGGGTTCAACTATCCCAAAGAAATTAGAGACATGATCAGAACAAAACGTCAGCTTGTGACGATCTTATTTTCCTCGCGAGGAGGAAGCCCGCGGGTAGCAGCCAATTGCTGAGGGTTTAATCATTTCAAAAGGACGGTCGGATAACTCGGGCGCCACTATATTCTTTTGGAGGAAAATATA
>JAWQRP010004764.1:0-11474 GCA_033557875.1 Quadriops clusia | reverse complement strand
CTATACCAGGTTGTTCTTATGAACCAAGAGGTGATACAAACTATAGCCCTGAAATCGTTTCTACAAAATCAAAAGTCTCCGTAAAAACTGCCACGATGTCTAGTGTTTCAAACCCGAGCTCTCCGAAAGAGGCTTCGTTCAGTAAAGATCCAGATTACATCCCATTTCGAATTTTACATGATATATCACCTATTCCACAAAAGTTAATTGAAGTGCGTAAACGAGCAAAGCAAGTTGGAACACTATTGACTTCGGAAGAACACATCAAAACTAGAAAAAATGTTGCAGAAAAAAATCTAAAAAAGGAAAACGTAAGAAAATGTGCCAAAATAAAGAAGGAAAAAGAAGAGACAATAAAAGGTACTGTTCAATGTGTAAAAAGAAAAGCCATACGAAGACTATCTGATAATAGTGACGGTATTCCATTAAAAATGTTGTCAGAGAAGAATAAAAAAAGAAAGTTAGACGAAAAGGACAACTGTCGTGGGTGTGGTGAAAACTACTACGAAACACTTCTCATCGAAGACTGGCTTCAATGTACAGTGTGCCAGTTTTGGGTTCACGAACACTGCACTGCATTTGAAACGATGTGCTCCAGATGTGGCGAAGAGGAGAAAAGAAGACTTAAAAGTAAAAAATGAGACCAAAAAGTAATTATAAGCCTAGAATTAAGTTATGGCCATCTTACTTCTAATGCCATGGCCATCACGCCCGGACATCTCGGGAGAGATGGCCAATTGTGATTTAAAAAAAACTTAAATTAATAAGGTGATCTCATTAGAAATTGTCACTTTTATGTTTATAATATCATAGTTGATTCTTTAAAGTTTAATAAAAAATAAATATAATTATAAAAACATAAGTATTTGATTTCTGATAGAGCTTAGAAAAATCTATCGCCAACTACCCCGGACTTACTCTAAGGAAAAAGTTCTACATACCAGGTATGTAAATATGAAACTGGATTTTTTTTAGAAAATAAACATTAATTGCGTGAAAATGGTAAAAAGTAGTTTATTCAAAATATTTTCCATTTGTTTCTACACATTTTTCCAACGTCTATGGCAATTTTTGGATGCCATGCCAATAAAATTGTTGCTTCTTTGATGGGGTCAAATCTGGTGAGTAAGCCGCATGTGAAAATATTTGCCGACCAAACCCCTCAATCGTTTCTTTAACGGGTTTTGCTCTGTGCGATGGTACATTGTCATGAAGCAAACTGACCTTGTGTTGTCTTTTTTGATATTCTGGTCGTTTTTCGCGCATTGCTTGGTTCAAATACACAATTTTTTGTCAGTGACGTTCAGTATTAACGGTTTCGTCACGATTTAGTAGCTCGTAATGGCTAATACCCTTCTGATTCCCCCCAAACACAGAGCATTGTGTATCGCCCATAAAGAGATTTGGGCTAGCAGTCGATGTCGCTGGCTTGCCTAGTTACCCATGATTTTTTACGCTTGAGGGTTCTCGAAATTTATCCATTTTTCATCACTAGTTACAATTCACTGTAGAAATGATTGCCTTTTGTACCTGGAAAGCAGCATTTCGCATGTGGATTTTCGGTTTTCCTGCTGTCTTTCATTAAGTTCATGTGGAACCCATTTTCCCATCTTCAGGATCTTTCCTATGGCTCTCAAACGTAGGGAGATAACTTCTCGTGTTAAATGTAATCGATCTACGAGCGGTTGTCGCGTTTGAGCATCATCTTCATCCAACAACGGCGTTTTCAAACTGTCTCGATAGTCTTCCACGTTCTTCACTTATTACGTCAAAATTGCCACTTTTGAATCTTTTAAACCACTCAAAATACTGTGATTTGCCAAGAGCATGCTCACCGTAAGCTTCGACAAGCATTCGATGTGATTCTACAGCTGTGTTCTTCAAATGGTAGCAAAAAATCAGTGCTGTCCGCAAATCATAATTGTTAGGCACAAAATTGTACATGTTCAAGGATATGTAAAAATATGTTCTTGTGTGAAACTTCCTATTATTATGAGCTAATAGTGTTTATAAATCTAAACAGAAGGAAAATGCGCTAATGCCGTAGTTTGACAGTCACTAAATTGACAGGTAGAGCCTTCTAAGAGCAAATTCCGGTTTCATATTTACAGACCTGGTATGTATAACTCGTGAATCTGTTGTGTACTTGTGGATAAAAATTCTGTGCGATTATTGTGTAGGAACCCTCAACCCACAATCGGTTAGATTTAGGTATAGGGAATGTTATGCAAAAAGACTAAATTTTTAATCTATTTTTATAATATGAAAAGAATATAATATCATTCCATTTAAAAAAATGAATTAGTGCCATTTCAATTTTAGCGTTTTTAATCAATATTTTTGAGCCCCTATTTAGTAACAGAGAAGTGAAACGGACTGGATTCGCATCGGGCAAGCTTCCTCTTGAAACACTGATCAATTTAAAACCCCCACCTTTAACCGTTTCTCTGAGAATGAATTTTAATTAGAGTAATGTTTTGACCAAAAATTATCTAAAAAATTAATATCTCGAAAAATATTGATTTTAGGCATTACAAACCAGGTACCGTTGGAAATGTCTAAATAAATAGAGTTAAGAAAAAAATTTAAAATGGTGGGGTGCCATTTAAGAAAATGGACTTGATGTCCCATGTGCGCATCCTAACTATATTTGGAGATAAAAAATATTTTAAAAAGGTACCTTTTTTAATGCAATATAACTTTTGTATTTACACATTTGGTCTATCTTCAGTAATAAAGCCACAACCCACCGATCCGCCGAGGTTGGGACACCCTGTATATATATATATTTATTTTAATTTTTGGGTTTATAAATACAGATTTATACTTTGCACAACGTTTCGGTTTTATTGATCAATACTTCTTCAAGAGTATTAAAATATGAAATTTGCTACTATTGACAAATTGTTTCACAATATTTCTTCTTATTTTAATTGAAAAGTAAAAATATGAATGCAATCGCAAGATTTTTCTGAATAATTAAGACAAAATTATCTTGAAGAAAAAGAACAATTGAATTTAAAATTGTTAAATGTTTCTAATTACTAATTTCATCGTTCCTAAAACATGAATAGGTCTTAGGTCAAATCAAAATAAAATTATACTTGTCTCAAATTTAATTTAGTTTATGAAAAAAAATTATTTCCTAATACTAATTATATGCGTCTTCAGTCACAGTCTAGTTTGATTGTTTACTACATATTTATAAACTGTTTTTCTTTGGCACATACCTTTTTGCAATAGGTAAGGAATTTATTTTCAAGCTATAATATCGACTGCATAATGCATAGATTATGTGCTCACATAATTGCTTACATGTGTAGGTCTAATAAGAGTTTCTGTATATTAAAAGAGTTTTCGTATTCCTAATGTGTTGATGATGCCTTAACTGTGTTGGCGAAAGCTCCACTGTTTTTGGACAATAGCTGAAGACGCATAGATTAGGTAAGATGAAATAACATTTTTCATAAGCTACACATATGTTAAATTAGAAGCAAATGAACGTCAATTCCAGTTATAAGTAATGCCTACATGTTTATATCATACGTTCCGTTTCATCAGTGTATTTCTTGTAAAAGTGACAAATAAAATGATGGATTTCTGTTGTAAAGCGATGCCAAAGGTGTTAACCTTAGCTCGAAAATTCAGCAGGGTCCCGACGGATCAAGATAAACAAAAATCTCCCAGGAATCTCGTATAATATTTTTTCCACGATTACGCACACAATACGCCTTTCACCAAGAGCATCTGGGAAAATTGGGAAATATGCGTGGGCGCGAAGCAGTTAATAATTTAAAGTGTACACGATTTGAGAGTGTTGAGTAAAATCTCATATTTTCTCGCCCTGCCCTCTTCTGGAAAATCATTTTTTATTCTTCTTCGTCTTCAAAAAGTAAACATGGGCCCGAATGTTGATATTGCTTAAGAAGCCTATACGGACGTAATCTCAATATATTGTGTATCCACGTATTTCAGGACGAGATTTCACGCGCTTTTTGCAGTGGAAAATGTTCTCATCTAAATAAACCGAAACATTTATCTCAATCAGGAATGTATCCAATCTCATTTCTTATGTGCTTTCTTTGTGACAGTTAATATTTCGCCAAGTAACGTCTCCTTGCCAGCTTGTACGACAAGAAAGTGAAGGGTTAATCTCGTTTATCAAACGCCTCGCGCCGATATTCGCAAAAAAGGGAAACGTTTTTATTTCCGCCGAATTTTCTCTGCGAAACGTGGGAAAGTTGGCCTTAAACCTCGATATCTTGATTATGTAAGGGGTTAAACAATTCCTTCGGTTAATCCTAATCGCCTTTTCTGCAAGCTTTTCACGCGATTGTATGAGCAGTTGCTGGCGGGTGTTTGTGACATATTACGCAGTCACAAAAGTTTCTCCTATTACGCCTCGCTAACAGACAGCATAGTTGTCTTTCGTTAACATAGAAACTAAACTTTCAAATGCACGTGGCTAATCTAGAAAGAAACAAACAAACAACATGTCGTAAAATGTGACTTGGGATGCGCCTGCAGGTACTTAAATTAATATATTCAAGGTGCAGAATTTATTACGACTACACTGTGAGAAAATATTTCGCAACAAATCGATGGAAATCCAGTTGTCAGCAAGCATTATAAATTCAGTAAATGTACAGAAGCTATGACATTTTTTTTAGTTTTGTAACAATATATTTTCTTAAAATGTCAGTAAATGTAAATTAAATCTAAAACTAAAAACCTAGAGCTTGAAAGTGAGCTAAAAAGCTAATATTCTAAACACACTAACGGTTTAAAAATGTATTAAAGTACAAAATGTGTAAAGAAAATTTAGTTACACTACTTTGGAAAGAAAAATTTTACAAAACTCCATAAAAATAACTTATTAAATACGTTAAAAAATAAGTCGATCGTTTATTCATATTTCTAAATTTAATTTTGCAGGAAAGAATATTTCTATATGTAGCAAATAGATTTACTTACATTTCTCGGAGTTAAAAAAAGTTATTATAGTAAATTAAATAAAAAACACAACGCCAATGTCAGTTTTGATAAAGAATTTGTTCAGCAATAAGGAATAACATCTTTCGGAAAAATTGCAAACAAAACAACATGAAAAGGGCTGACAAAATCAAAATCTAACCTTTCCACAACAAAAGCTACTCATAAATTTCTTACCAGAAACATCTGGTCTTTTGTTACCTAGTCCCAGATTATGGCCGTTATTCGTAGCGTGGACTTATTTAAATTTCTTGCAAAGATTGCAAAATTAAAAACGGCTCAGGGCTCGAATATTAACTCGTCCCGGGTGTCCATATTGTGTTTTCAGTATCCAATCTCGCGCGAAGTAATATCAAGTAACTTTACATTTATTAAATTACCACGACTCATGGATGACTGTGAGCCCTGGATTAATAATGAAATGTTGCATTTCTAATGTAATTCGTAGTTTTATAATGCAGTGCTCAAATAAGCGCTCCATCCCATGCTCCTGTTATATGCTATACAGAAAGCTGATGTAATTACAAAATCTTAAAAAGCACCGGTCCTTTACACGTGTACTATGCGAAGAGAGTATTTACATGCATCTGCATGGTCTTTGATGCTCCTACATGTTCAGAATTCAACAATGGTTTCACATGCACGAAGCACGTAGCATCAAACAGAATTTAAGGGAGTGCTTGTAACGCCAGGGCTTTTTAATGTTTCTTAATTTATGTCTTTTTAGTGGGTTTTTTAATTGCTCAACCTCACTAAAACGCGGTTTGATCAATGTTCGCACTGTGCCAGAAATTTTAATTAAGAGCCTTTCGAGTAATGAAGGCGGTTTGAAAATTTCCCATGCGAACGAAATTTTCTAAATGAAAAGTACCGAACTGTGTAGAGTAATTACAATATATAGGTACAATACACTTCAAAACAACAAGGTTGGAACTTTGATTAAATATTCTTATGTATGGCTCGTACGTCCATAAGTATAAATAATCTTAGTTTCATCTAGCATTCTTTATTAACGAGCGGTTCGTGCGTGCATTTATACTTATTCAATATTTTGTTCTAAGAATTAGTCCTTTATTCGTAATAAAACCCAATTATAGAAGCAAGGGTAATTTATTCCTCTTGGCGTATTATTTGCCACCGTGCAATCTAAAATAATCGAATAATCTAAAATAATGAAACACGGTAATTAAGTGCGCATTTTTCATTTTCCACCACGAAATCCAATTCATGTCATTTTCACGCTAAATGGAACGTGCCGAGCATGTTTCGCTTTCTGTTGTACAGATTTGGTTTGATAAATTACTGAATCGCATATTAGTTACATAAAAAAATTGAGAGCACTGTATTGTACACCCTCATAAAAATGAAATTACAGAATGTTAGCGTATACGCTAATGTACTAAGAGAATATTAAAATAGATGAATAAAACAAGCCAACGCATTTGAAAAGTATTACAATTTCCATAGCCAAACGGGGTCATTTCAAAAGGAGGTTCGTATTTATCTGCCTTTAAAGCTCGTATTTCTCCACACAATCCTGCGAATGATACACAAGATTTATTCCCTCTTTGGCAATTGCAGCGTGTTGTGGGTGGTCCTTTTCTGAATACAATGTCATCGTATTTGTTGTAGCTGCTGGGCGTGTAAAGACATACCAAAAAATAGCCAGTGGTGTCACTATACGACCTTGCACATCCAATATAAGTCGTGGTGTCCCATATTAAGTTTATGATCCCCCCGACGGTTATACCATTCAACGCGTGAAATTCTCTAATCATAACCTCGGGGACCATAGATTTTTCATAGTACCAAGCCTTTAAAGCCCTTTCAAAAAATGCTGTTGAATTGAAGGTCTGCGGATTAAAATTGCCAAAGGCAGTTATTGGTACCCTGAAAACACTTTGGGCCACATTCCCTTGCTTAAGGGTGGATTTACAGAAGAAATCGAATCCTTCCACATGGCAGGAATTAACCTCACACTGAGCAATAAACTCAAGTTCCTTACTGTAAGATATAGCGCACAAGGACGCTATACCATAAGGCAAAAGCCTTGTGATAGACGTCGCCAATTTATTTCTTAATACGTTGTGCTTATTCCTAATGTAGCGCCTGTCGACGTCATCCATTGGTATCATATGAAAATTGGGCCCACAGTTAATGCCCTCTCCGCAGGGCTCCCTCATGCAAACAACATGTCCGTATCCGCACGTAGTCTGGCAGTACCTATTCCAAGAGATGCATGTTTTCGTCAGGAATAAAATTAAAAAACATGAACTTTCCAGATGCATTTTGGGGGATGCTATCAAAATTATTCTTCTTTTATTTTGACTCTATTTTACATTAATAATTATTATTAAAATGCATGTCACTGACGATGAGTTCAATTAATAGTAATGACATAAGAAATCTTTTTTCACTTTTTATTATTATATATTTTTTAACATTTTTATTCCTATGCAGAATATTATATTTTCCTTTCAATATTTTCCTTTTTTCATGAGATTCCTAGGGCTATGATAATGAAAACTCATTATTTCTTCATTAAGCTTATTCCTATACTCACTGGCTTATTTTTATTGACGTTTCGCACTAAGTAGTAGTAGTACTAATGCCTGGTTGTAAAGTCCGTTTTTCCTAAGGAGAATACATTTACGTCACTTGCGCAGAAACGTAAATCTGTCCAAGTAGTTCGTTGCCGAGCAACAGGTGGCCATTTCTGCTAATCATTAGCGTAGTTCGAATAATTTTTCTTGATTATTTTAATAATCTTAAACGTCTAATAATGACGGTTAAAAAAATCAGCGGACGGTCAGTGATCGACTCTACGAGCAAAGCTATTATTTTATTTTAATTACATCTTAAATCATCATTATTAAACTTTAAATTAAACATCACAAAACACTTAAAAAATTCCTTCCTTCTCTTTTTGACATATTAAAACCACCTGACCAAGTCAACACTTATAATAAATTCTAGTTTGCCACTAAATTCTTCAAAACATATACAACTATGCCATCTTTATGTTATCTTATTACCTAATTAATATTATTTCACATTTTACTATTCGGAATTATTTAATAACCAATCTTATCTATGAATTTAATTATTCAATAATATGTCATAAGCTTTGTTTATGCTCATAGTATCCGTCTGAAAATTAATGAAATTTTCATCCCTTTTTATTATAATGACTCTAATGGACCTATTCTGAAATTATTTTACAGCGGTGTAGCTCTATATCGATGTAATTTCTAGTGGATTCGCCAAAGAAGCTACAGCGATATTGAGTCACAGCGGTGTAAAATAATTTCACAACAGGCCCATAACATTCTTTTATAAAAATTATGCTCTTTTTTCAAAATTTTAACATTATCAAAATTAAAATTATGTTCGTTCATGATATTATGAGCACTCAAAGCTGTACATCTATCTAAATTATTTTTCTTACAAGTATACCCGTGTTGTTTCGTTCTCATTTCTATGTATTGTGTTGTCTGTGCCACATAAACGCCCTCACACTGGTTGCATTTTACCTTGTAAACGACATTAGACATCTTATTCTTCTTATCTTTATCCTTAATATTACCACAGATAACAGATAGTTCACGCATATGGAGAATACAGCGGCGCTTTTCGACCTGAAAAGGAGCCCGGACCGGTTTAGTTAGGAGCCGGTTCACTAGAGGCGCTAGTGTAGCGCTAATTTGTCTCTCCGCCCAATTTGGTGGGGACGCTCACTTGTATGATAGCTGTGGCCAGAGTTTTGACAACAATAGTACGTCGTTGGTACCAGTGTTGTATCTCAGTTAACGTGAACTTGTTTAGTGAAATAAGTGCTCCAGAAATGTCGGTTGCTGGGAATGTTTGCAGCTATGTAAACTGCAATAAAAATCCACGATCCCATCCCAATTTAGTGATGCATCGTTTTCCTTCCAATCCAGACGTTTCTCGCCAATGGGTTATGAATTTGGTAAGTAAATAACAAATTATATCATATAACCTCGCAATTTTATTTTAATAGCACCGCTATTTGCTCAACAACATTTACATGAAATGGTATTTTAACTTATGTAGTACTAGTATTATTTGTCTATGTTTTTGTTGTTGTTGCTGCAGTTAATTCATTACTGAATTCATTTATTTTAAATGTTGCATCTTGGGATTTAGTCCGAAATAAAAAGGCGTTAATGTTCCATGGCTTTATTAATCTAACGCGTTTCGTGGGTCGTCATAAATAAATTTATGTTTACCTTGTGTAATTAAATTAATGACTAACTCAACATTTTTGTAGCAGTAATTTTTTAAAATTTTAACATGTTATACATACATATCTCTGAAGAAGTGGGCACGACCCACGAAACGCGTTAGATTAATAAATCCATGGAACATTAACGCCTTTTTATTTCGGACTAAACCCCAAGATGCAACATTTAAAATAAATTGAGTTCAAGAAAATTATATCAGTATTCTTTTATTATACTACGTCTCCTAACGCGGATGCGTTTCGCGGATACAATACCGCTTCATCAGAGAAGATGAAAATATTTGACGTAATGAAGTTTCTAAATTACTTATTATTTGACTTGATTTTGCAAAAGAAACGTGCCTGGTGAGGAAGCGGACATTTGTACATGTGTGTACAGTAATTAACTGCAGTTGTTTTATTGTAAATAAGGACTACATTCCCAAGATCATGGTCAAATTAGTTAATCAAGAGTCCTAGAACCAACATTATCATCAAATAGTATTTGTTTAATCAAACAGCATAAACAGACAAAAGAAAATTAAAAAGTTATTTTCTTAGGTTCAAAAAAGCTATTCGCATAAAATAACTACTTGAATTTGAATCGGTTTTCAATTGCTTGAGTGTAGTTGATATTCTTTTGTTGAATAGCGTATTATATATAAACATTTTATTTATTTATTTTGATCATCTTGCTGTCCGTAGTTCGGCCGCGCAGTTTGCGCAAAAATCCCATTTTAAAGTTTACTTTAATTTAAAAAAATAAAAAACTTGCTTGGTCGTCCCTAATTTTTTACCTAACCATTACGTGAACGTGGCGATTTTTTTTCGCAAAAGGAATACTATAAGGACAGACCGATTTCTTCCGATCCTTCTTTTTTTGTGAAAGCAGGGACCGGAAACTGTTACAAAAGGACAATCAAATCTAAATAACATCAAATATGGAGACCATATTACAAAAGATGTAGGAATTACAGTATTTTTTTCTTCTATTTTAATATAGTGTGCAAGAGCAAGTAATATAGTTTTTCTTTAACCTTTTTATAATACATACTCGTCCAACAAATTGGGTGTTTTTTAACAAAAATTTATAGTACAGTTTTCGGTTACTTTATATTCAATGTAGTCGGTCATCGGCAGGTAATCCAAAGGGCCATAAACTTTCTATTGTTTGTATATTTTACATTTATTACAGTGAAACCTCGACTTTCGTTTCTGTAGGAACAAACGATTATCGCGGGATAACGATCATAGCGGGCTATTATGAAAAAAGATAGAAATGTTAAGAAAACTTATTTATTTATAATATTTAATAATAATAATAAATAATAAAATATGTAAAATAATTTTTTAAAATAGATTTATAGTTTTTTAAAAAGTCAACAATTTTTGTTTGCTAAGAATTATTATTTTGAATAGAATATAGTCTATTTTCCAAATTATTGAGCAAATTCCGGTTAGTATTGGAACACATTTCTTGTCTATACATGTTTACACCCGTTAGGTCGTATATTAAACAATACCAAACGGCTCTAATAAAAAAGTATTATTAAACATTCGAAGAGTATCAAGACCGTCAAAGCGAATAATGAATAACGAATAACGTGAAATGAAAAACGATAAATGCGGTTTTTAATTACATCGATTACATTGGTATTTGTTAGGACTGTGGGTAAAAGACGATATATGCCGGAAAGCGAAACTCGCGGGAATGAATAATCGAGATTTCACTGTATTTACTTTACCGTCTGGCACGGATTTTGGTTTTTAATAAATGTTTCTTATTTATAGGAAATGTCAAGCTTATTGACTTGCCTCCGCAATCATTAACTAAAAAAAGGATTTGCAAGGACCATTTCAACGAGACAAACTACATACCGGGCACGAACCGATTGAAGAAAATGACGCAACCAATTGTTTTCACAACTTCTGCATCATCTGACTCTTCCGTTGCCTCTGTGCAAATACCAGCGAAAATCTATGCAAGAAAGCCATCTACGCAACCTGAACCGCCAAACTGTTCCGATGAAAGTACTGAAGATGAAGAATTATATAAAAGGATTTTATCATTCCCAAGTCGAAAAAGAACAACTGCTACTGAAAACAGAATAAGGACTTCACAGACTAAGAAAATTAAGCAATTACAAGCACGGATACGACGGCAATCGAAAATAATGAGGGCGCAGCGAACTGAAAATTCAAGATTACGAAAGCGGTTATTAAATTCCAATCCTGCTAT
>JAWQRP010004763.1:0-11474 GCA_033557875.1 Quadriops clusia | reverse complement strand
ATAAAACGTTGCTAAAACGGGTCCCTCGTAGCATATACGCAGTATGTCCGGCGGATGTGTTGGAGATTAAAAACGGAGCTTCTCCGTATATACGTAGTACGTTGTGTGTTACTTGGGACTGGACGCTTCTTGCGAGCACACAGGATGTTATAAAAACAACTTGCTTTGTCTTGAATCACTGCATCGAACAGGATAAATTTACTACAAAATAGTTGTTTCACTGGCGCGAAGTAGTAAATAAACTTCAGAGATATAAAATGCAGTAAATCAACTTCAATTGAAGTGATATTACTATACATTACTTTAATTTTACTACGATCGCTTATTATTTTACTGCCTATATAGTGATATTTTACTCCATCTGCAGTAATTTTATTGTTTTCGATATAAATTTACTTAAAAAATTTATTTATACTTTAAATACGGATATATTACCACACTTTTGTAAAATAATTATACTCATTATACAGAGTGTTCAAATAAAACATGTTTATAAAAAATTCAAAATTCATAGCGCCTCTTTAAAATAGCACACATTACTAATGTCTAATGTCAGTGTTTATACATTTTTTATTCGACGCGACAGGAAAGGATATTGGGTTGCATAAGCATCATTGTAGATTTCCTTGCTTGTAACCACTTTGTCAATATTACACTAGATGGCGTAATTCGTAAGGATAGTATGTGTACACTACATCAAAGAAGCGGTATGAAATTTGAATTTTTTTATAAATATGTTTTATTTAAACACCCTGTAGTTCAATTACAACATTTTTAATGTAAATTCACATTTATTTTTTTGAGTGTACCCCTAAAAACAAAGCGAAATTGAAAAAAAACTAACATTCCGACATCTACACCCAAGTAGCACAAACAGTTATATAATTGCTGAGAAAACGTTTTCTCGACAATTTAATAAACCAGAAGTTTTATAAAAATGTCTTAAAAACGTTTATTCGACCCTTATACAACCTTTATACACCCAAAAAGTCATAAAGGTGTTTTACTATATTAAAGTATATCTTAACACATTTATAAAACCATTTTGAGTGTGATAGGTATCCTGCTGTCGGCAATCATAATATCTCTTATAAGACAATCTTTCATCTATTGAAATAATTTGACAAACTTTATATAACTTTTCACTCTTGTAGAAGTTGTATTGTCGTTCATAACCTTACGTTTTTAAAAGCACCAATGTCCATTATTATTTTTATTTGATTTACGAATACACTAATTTAGAAGTTGAAAATGAACTGCGCATGGCACTTTACTGATAAAATGTATGAAGTTACTTCTTGAAAATGCAAGCGCCTTTAAAAATCATGTCTCATTGTAAATATTGCATTGTTAAATATTGCATACATATTATTTATCACCAAACATGTTATTGAAGTATATTAGTCAACTAATTGTCATATCACTCTAAAAACTTGATTCTGCAGTCTAAACAATTCGTAAATTATTGCCTTTGCTCTAGATAATTCATTTACTCGGAATGTTTTATCATGCTATTGTCATGATAATTTATAACTAAAGAATGATATTAAAACATTCAATAAATTATCGGTTACAGTACGAATAATTTAACATTACGAAATGTAACAATTTCAGTTTGAGTTTGGATCCCAATTCATTAAATTGCCATTTTCACATACTTTAAAAATTTCATTTTTCTTATATATATATAGCATGTACAGGGGGTTTAAATAAATCATGTTTATAAAAAATTCAAACTTCATACCGCTTCTTTGATATAGTGTACACATACTGTCCTTAAGAATTACGCCATCTAGTGTAATATTGACGAAGTGGTTACAAGCAAGGAAAACTAAAACAATATAGATATGATGCTTAGGCAATCCAATATCCTTTCCTGTCGCGCCGACTAAAAAAATGTATAAGCACTGACATTAGAAATTACTGATGTGTGCTATTTCAAAGAGGCGGTATGAATTTTGAATTTTGTATAAACACATTTTATTTAAACACCCTGTACTTGTAATTATCCCCTTATCGTTAATTGTATTCTGAAAATATATATTCGTTATTTCTTTTATAATGAAATTGCGGTTTGTGTACAAATCCAGCTTCTTTAGTTTACGGATAGCACTATGACTGTCTGAGAGAATCAAAAATTTTTGATGAGGAAGGTTTGAAGCATATCTGATCTTTAAATGCAAAAGTGTATCCCTCCAAAGATATCTCCTTTGCTAGTTGAGTTCTCTTTCTCGTGTAAGTGCACAGAATAGACTTAGTCTCGGAAAGCCACAAATTTTTCAATAAAATCCAATTATTTAATCTTCCCTTAGCAAATTTAACCACTTCAAAATAGGACTCTATGTCTCTCTTGAATACATCAGTTTTTGCCTTTGAAGATACTTTTCTTTCCTATAAAAGTTTTGATTGAATATTTTCCCAACTTTTCTCAGTCTCTTATTTCTTTTTCCATTCATCTTCTCGTCACGTTCTATTATTGATCTTGACTATTTATAACAATTTCTATATTCATTTTTATGTTTAATGTCGTAAAGTCTTCGATTACCTCTTTCATACATTATTATAGGTCTTATTGATTTGTTATCATTTCCTGAAGAGTCTTTATTAACTCTGTGCCTTAGAGTTTATAACTTTTTATTGTTACTTTGTATTTTTTTTCTTGTACTATCTCTACATTCTTCACAACTTTTAGTTTTGATTTATAAGTAAAAAGATAATCAATTATTGATTTTTCATTGCATTGTTTATTACCCGGTTGATTTTCCACACTTAATTCGATTAGTCTTTCTCTATTGTTGTTTCTTTTGCAGTTAATTTAGCTACGTATTAATATGTAAATTCATAATAACAAAAACATTTACTGCAATATTATCAAATCCCCTCATATTAAAATACATAAAAACTTTCCCACCTTGTAAAATTATAACATAAACTGTACATTATAACATAAACTGTACATTATAACATAAACTGTACATTATAACATAAACTGTACATTATAACATAAACTTTATATTATAACATAAAGTGTACATTATAACGTAAACTGTACATTAT
Source organism: Quadriops clusia (assembly GCA_033557875.1). Lineage (NCBI taxonomy): Eukaryota > Metazoa > Arthropoda > Insecta > Coleoptera > Hydrophilidae > Quadriops > Quadriops clusia. The sequence goes on along the minus strand of JAWQRP010004763.1, from coordinate 8,417 downwards.
AACATAAAATATACTTAACTAAATGGAACAGTTACAAAAAAAATTTATAAAGAATGGAATAAATAAAATTCCAGAATAAACGTCAAATTGTTTATTAAAATTAATAAGATAAAACAGAAACATGAATACATCATTACTTGCATTTTAAATTACTTATATACAATAATAATGGTTCATATTATACTCCGAACCGCGGAGATTTTTTTTTTCACCAATTATATTAATCAAAGTGTGTTGCTGTACATTACATTGTGTGAATTCCCGTGGCAACGTAACGCTGACGTTCACATTAGGAACATGTAACATGTGTAAATTACATATCGTATATATGTATATAGTATTTAAAAACAATCAATCGTACATAAAGCATTTTTCAACAACCACTTTACGAGTTGACCCTCGACGATTGCAGTTATCGCATGACAATTTTCAGTGGGCCTTTTCTTTTCAGTTATATTAAAAAAATAACATTTAAAAATATATAGAGGTGTTTTTTGTTGAAATACATTTTGAGAACATTGAGAGAAACACATAAATTTGTAAAGTTAACGATTAGTATAACATTATTGGTTACACATAGAGTAGGCAAAAAGATGTATCGGTACAAATAAAACTTCGCTTAATTCCAATTTATTTTCCTGATTTTGTATGTCAGTACAATTGAAGAATTGATCTAATGCAATAAATTTGCACCTTTAACAGATTTATATATTTCTTCTGAAATTACGTGGATCTTTTTGACAACTCTATTAACATCGGAAACAACTCTTACCTAGTAGGTAGTAGTCTACAATTATGTCTATTACTAGCATATTAACATTTTGTGAAGAGATTCTGTTTCTTTCCCTGATACATTTAATATTGAGTAGGATGTTTTATATTTATTTGTACCTTTAAATTCCTGAGTTATATAATATAAACAACAACTAGGTAAGTTTATGAACTTAAGAAAAATTCCAAACATCAAAACAGAAAATTACCAACAAAATATTACTCTCATTTGTTTGTACTATTTTTTGCTTTGAGGAAAACTGCTGCGTGTATTAGAGATGTGTCTCTGTTTCACATGAGGTATCTGTATTTGTGAGGTAGTTTGGCATTTGTACTGTTAGCCCTTAGCTTTGGTTACGATAAGAAGTTAACAGATAAATATAGTCACGACAGTGTTTTATTTTGCTTATTCGAGCAATCAGTAAATAGATATAGGGTTATTATATATACATTTTTGAAGATTCTCACTCGCATTCATACGAAGTAATACAAACTATTGCCTTACTTATGCAAAGTAATTGGAAAACACACGGATCACTTATATATATAAGAGGTATTCTGTTTATTTCACCCTGAGACAATAAGTTATATTATATGGTATTGCTTATTTTAATCCAGACAATTAAAAGCCATGAGAATGGACGTTTTTAAAAAATTGTTCCATACTTCATGGGTAAGCAAAAATAAATAGTTATTGCTACTAAATCATAATAAACATGGAATAGTTAAACTGGCAGCTTTACGCAAACATTACTTTTCATAAGTAAGTTACCTGCAAAATATAACAGTTAAAGAAGAACGTATGTCCCTGAAGTGTACCTGAGATTATGTTAACAAAGAAAACGTGATGGTAAGACAATAGTGTTGACATATTTAAAAACTATTATTACTAGATTGTATATTATGCCAAAACATCCATTTACTTCTTATATTATATATTGTATGCACTTTATATGTGGTCCAAAACGAAATGACTAATCAGAGGTGCAAAGTGTAAAAAAGCAAATTAGATATCTTCTCAATTGCTGTTCACACAATCAGTGTCTTCGAAAAAATTCTAGCCTTTCAATCGTTACAAATCTCATTCTTTCTTGTAGCCTAGTTTGTTTACTTTTCATAAATCACAACAACGAGAACTTATCTACTTTTCAAAATCTGTATAAAAATCAGCTCCTAGACATTCAAGTTGAAAAATCACTTCAATTCTACTACCCTAATTTACGCTACTTATTTACACTGTCTGTAATGTTGTACAAACATTTACCCTTACAAATGTTTAAAAAAAAACAAAATGAGTTTATGGTTCGTAACTATTCTCACATTCTTACTAATCGAATGTTCGTTTAGCTATATAACTTCAAATGCATGTTCTCTTGTTATTTCCTACCTATGCAACAACTTTAACAAATAATTTATTTAATATGTACATACATACAGAACACAAGAATGTCCTTTTTGAAATTTGAACCACATATACATATTCCTATATTTTTTTAAAAGCACTCAATCACTTGTATAATATGGGATAGAACTTCATAATATCACATTATATGTGATAATACAGAATAACCATGACTCGATATAACCATTATATTAACTGATAATGCATTTTATATATACTTTATAGCGATTTAATAATATAGTCTTCTTTTGTAAGTTGTTAAAGGCATACCTAAAAATAAAATACATAAATTTTTATTATTATTTTATACATTAGTATTTGTACTTTTGTATTGCAATCATAAACTGTATATATAGTATTACATTGTGTTTTTTTTAAGTGTATAATCACACTTTCTTTTATACTTTTTTTTCTGTTTTGACAGAAAATACGAAAATTTTCAGTTGGAATTTCTTTAATACATTTTCGAACCTCAAAGTGAACGTATCTGCAATCATCAAGTCATGGCAAAATCGAATTCCTTATGAGAAACAATTTGTATATCTGTACTTCTTTATGTTAATGTGTCAACATTTTAGTTTTCTCAACCTTCACCTTATGTGTAAAATAAATTCCTTACAGTGCATACCGCAAGTTTTGCGACATAGAAAACAACTTTAATAGAAACGAAATTTTCAATAAAGAAAACGAATTTTACGTAAACATAAATACCTATAGTCCAAAGGGACTTCAGTAAATTAATCGTACTTAACGCTTAATACATATGAAAAAAGCTCTCTATACCATGTACATAACTTAAAACTAAATAACTATAAATAAACGTAATTCTAAGGTTTATAATATAAAATGTTACATATAAATATAACATAGAAACCCTGAATGCCTCATTATATGTAGAAAATGATAGGAGTAAAATAAGACCCGTTATTCATAAATACCCGTTTAAAATATACGTAGTTATTAAATAAATGAAGTGTTCGAATAAAGAATAAATGTTGTGATGATGTTTGTACAGAAGAATGGAAAATATAGCATTCCTTTGTGCAAACGCAAAGATGAAATTATTTCTAGTGTGTGATATTATATATATTTAAATATACAGTAAGTTAAGACTGACAGTGAAAGTTGAAGTGAAATTACTCATACAGCAGATTAATAAACATTTGTTTTGCCTACTTACGTAAGTTAAATAGCAGATCTGTACTAGGCAAATATTTCTGTACATAATATTTCTGTACATAAATAGAGAGTTAACTTACATTAGTCTCTATCGGTTATTGTGATCGTTACTGTTATTTATATACCCGTATTATTTGTACTATTGTTCATTATTGTAAATGTTAAAAAAATAAATATAAAGAAATAACTTCATCTTTTAAGTCTGTATGTATGTCATGTAAATATCCAGTTAAAAACTATGGTCGCTGTAAACGTATTTCAAATGTGATCTACAAAAACAATAATCTATTATATATTATGTAAATACTGTAGTTTGAGGTAGTAGTAGTAGGTACGTACTGTGACATATATGACTAGTAGAGAAAAAAATAAATTAAACTTGTAAAAAGAAGATATGGCATTTGAAGCAAATTAACAAATATTTATAAATTATTTATACAAATAATGTATTGTTTTCTGTCAGGGTTCCAAATATTCAATTTTGTGGGTTCACGTTCAAGTGCAGCACTGATTTAATTACAAGGAGTTACTACTAATGATTCATGTGTATTTTGTTTGAGTAGTTTCTATTATTTTGTTTTTATTATTTTGTTTTAATAATTTTGTTTTACTTATTTTGTTTTAATTATTTTGATTAAATTATTTAGTTTTCATTATTTTGATTTCATTATTTTGTTTTCATTATTTAGTTTTTATTATTTAGTTTTTATGAACTAAGAACTTTTGAGAAGTAATATTTAAATCTAACTCATCCTGTTTGAGTCACGAAGAATATTAACAAAAGGTTTCAAAACTTAACAGCAACACATTAATAAACGAACTCAACAATATTTTCTTGCGAATAAAATAATTCTTGCGAATAAAATAATTCTTGTGAATAAAATAATTCTAGCGAATAAAATAATTCTTCTGAATAAAATAATTCTTGTGACTCTTAAATTAGTACTGTCTTGATTGTAAACTCTAGAAATTAAATAAATTTTTTAATAAACTATTTCGAAAACAAATAGTAAACGCTGAAAAAATAACGCTTATTCTTAAATCCTGAATGCAGAACTAATTTAATATTCGTAACGAAGCAACAAGTATACCTATAATAATATTATTGACCCCTATAGAATTATTACCTGAGTTGCTTTTTGGAACTAAATTCTATGCTATAACTATTTCTTATAACATTTTCTGTTGCACATAAATGACTAGTTGACACTATACATAAAAAATGAGGCAGCTAATTATATAAGGTTGAGGTAGGTAAAACTGGCTGCATAAAAACGTAGGGTGAACTAGCATTTTCATACGCACCAGGACGGCTAATGTACTCATACATATCCTGCCATACAAGTACACATTTACTCGATATATACTATAACTAATGTTTGTAAAAATAAGTTTTATAATAATTATACTAATAAAAAATTAATATAATAAGTACAGAAAAATATCTCTTTTTCGAAAGATTCTAGTTAAAACAAAACAACAGTGGAAATAAAAACACAAACATATTTTCCATAACAGGATATATGAAGCGATACATTGTTGGTTCGGATGCGAAAATAATAGTCACTTTAAAAGTGTTAAAACACTTTAAAAGTGTTAAGACGCTTTAAAAGTGTTAAGATGTATTAAATTTTTTAGCTCTCTTTAAATGTCGTTAAGAATATGATTATAGAGAGGTGAGTGTGAACATAACAAAAATTCTAAAATGTACATTAATACAAATAATTGATAATTAATGCAAATAATTGATAATACCAATAATTGATAATGCAAATAATTGATAATGCAAATAATTAATAATGCAAATAATTAATAATGCAAATAATTGATAATTCAAATTATTGATAATTCAAATTATTGATAATGCAAATAATTGATAATGCAAATAATTGATAATGCAAATAATTGATAATGCAAATAATTGATAATGCAAATTATTGATAATGCAAATTATTGATAATGCAAATTATTGATAATGCAAATTATTGATAATGCAAATTATTGATAATGCAAATAATTGCTTTTGTTTGTATGAAGGGAAAACAAAATATCGCCTCATAAAATCCTTAGCGAATAACATAACAAGACCAGCTTGTAATATTTTAAGTTCTCTGTCTGTTTATATTCTATACCTTTTACTTAAAGTATAAAAAGGACATCTATCATATTAAGATAACAACACAGATAAAAAGTTAAATCCATGATGTACGCAACTCGAATTCGATCTCTGCAAATTCAATTTACTCTTATTTACAAAATAATGAAAACGCTGCATAAATTGGTTTGTGCACATCGAGATTAGAGTCCAACATCATGGGGTGCACCTGGTAAAGGGTATCCTTACTGGTTGTGGTTGTGAATTTGAGTTTGTTGTTGTTGTTGTTGAAATGCCTTCAGACTCAGCTCCGTCTTGTGCTCACGTGCTATATGCCTCCGCACAGTGTTATTCCTCGTAAAGGTCCGAGAACAAAATGGACATGGCACTCGTATCCCCTGGTGGCGTTGTCTTATGTGAGCTCTCAGGTTCGTTTCGTACCCATAGAGACGTTCGCAGAAAGGACACTTCAGTTTCTTACCTGAGCAGCAAAGAAAGAAATGAGAAGGATTTTCGAGAAAATTGGTTAGTTGTATATTGGTTCGTTGTGTATCGGTAAGTTTTTTAAATGAAATTTACTTATTAAATATTTGTAATAATGGGTATAAGGTGTTAAAAAATTATAAGTTTATATTTTTATCTCAACGTTTCATTATAAAATAATAACTTCTTCCGGAGATTAGAAAAGATTATAAAATTTGAAATTTCCTAATTGGCAAATTATTTTATGAAATTTCTTCTTATTTTAATTGACGAAACAATAAAAAATATCAGCTTGCTGGGTTTAATACTTATTTAAAAAATAAATTTCACTTAAAATAATAAAAATAAGAATATGAAAGTTATTTAGTACTTTTAATAATTTGGTTATAAATTCTATTAATGTTATTTGTATCACGTTTAAAATTAATTGAAAATTTTTCATGTTTAATATTTAAAGATTCTAAAATTCTTCTCTTGTACCAAATATTTTCTTTTTCTAAAATTTTAACATTATCAAACATTTATCATTATCGCTTCATACATAAAACGTACGTAAAAACCGCAAGGTCTTTTTTATGATTATCAAAATGAAAAGTATGTGTATTTTCTTTACAATGTTTTGTTAGAGCAGTACAATTTTCTGTTCATTCTTTATTGCAAGAATTTTTATGTTGAGAAATTGTATTATGTAGATATTGTTTTCTTTCGCCAATATAACATGCATTACAATTTAAACAGTTAATTTTGTAAACAAGGTTTGACTGTTAAAATTTATCATATTTATCTTTTATTCTAAAAAAAATGTTTTGTTGTGTTTTGATTTTTAGTAATAATTTTAATATTAAATTTTTTAAATCTATTTCTAATATTTTACGTAAGATTTTTTATATATAGTAAAATAATATAATTTTGGTTATTGTTATTGTTTTTTATGTTTGAATTTTGGATATTTTTAATTCTGTTAATTCTATTAGATGTAATTTTATTATTTAATAATTTTATGAATTAAATTTTCTGGGTAGTCATATTTTGTTAAAGCATTTTTAACTTTGTTAATTGCAGTATTTTGAAATTCAATATTACTTAATTTGTATGCTCTATCAACTAAAAATAAAATTATATTTTTTTTATAATTAAAATCACAATTTGATAAATATTAATATATCTTTCTGATCAAATATTTTTTATAAACCAAGAAGTTTGAATTTTAGTATTTTTTAAAATTAAAGTTATATCAAAAAAAAATATTTTATTATCTTTTAATTTTTCTAAAGTAAATTTTAGTTTCTCATGATACTTATTAAATTTTAGAAAAATATGTTCAATTTGATTTTTTAAAGAAGAAATAATAATATCATCTACATATCTTTTATATAGACTGATATTATTAATATTTTTTAAAAGTTCAATTTCTAAATCTTCCATTACTAAATTTGGAATACATGATGATAATGGGGATCCCATAGGAAGACCAAATTTTTGTTTGTAAAAATAATTATTAAAAAATAATTATTAAATTGGAAATATGTTGAATTTAAACATATTGTTATACCTTCTAAATATTTATTTAAAATTTTATCTTCCATTTTGTTTTCTTGACCTTCTTATTTAATTCTTAAAATTTTTTGATCTTGGGAATTAAGGTCTTAAAAATACGCTTCTATTTAATATAGGAAGAATGGAAAATTAGAAGCGTATTTTTTAAGACCTTAATTCCCAAGATCAAAAAATTTTAAGTTTTAAATTTGCATGTTCATTAAATTTGTATGTTCATTTAAATTTGTATGTTGTTTTAAATCATCCCAATTTTTATTTATGCTTTTAATAATTAAATCAGTTGGAATGTTTATACATAAAGATACGACATCTAGGCTTTAAGCCTAGTCCACACTTGTGTCATTTATCTGTGTCTGTATCCGTATCCGTTGCACCGTATCCATAGTGTGGACGAGCAAACGTTGCCTCAGTCCCTGTCAAAATTATCACACACCATGCAACATGTCACGGAACGGAGCTGAACGCCGAAAAGGCGGTTTTTACCCGTCACATCAAATGATGATACGGAAACTGAGTTATGGCAGTGTGGACGGGCACCTCCGCCGACAAATATTTTCAAAGGCACTGCCGTGTCGTCAGCCCGTTTCTACTTTTTTTGATACGATACGCTTGATGACACGGTAGAAATTATTGGTTGAAAAATGGCTGTGTCATTGTATCCATGATACGGTGTCACAATTACGGTGATACGGACACGGGTAAATGACACAAATGTGGACTAGGCTTAATGAAAATAAGCAATGTGATTCCGGTATTGATATTTTGTTAATAAATTCTTTAAAAGACCAAGAATCTTCGGTATAATATTCTGTTTTTCCTAGTATTTTATTGATGGGTTCAGCTATAAATTTTGCTAAATTATATGTTGGTGAATTTAAGAAACTAACAATAGGTCTTAGTGGTTTGTTTTCTTTGTGTACTTTAATTAAT